>CM030369.1:219729364-219775148 GCA_003604175.2 Clonorchis sinensis | reverse complement strand
TACACACCCCATACTCTGTAACTCTCCGTAGAGTACAGATCAAGCATTTAACACACGGTATTCAACTCTGAGTTCCAAAGGGCGAACAGGAGATTATTGGAGTTGAAACATAGTTTGAATAACTCAATAACCATGTGAAAGACCTACCAGCTTATTCTGACTCTTTGCTTGAATTAAAATCTCTAAATTGCACCTCACCGATCATCTGATAAGGTCCATTAGGCTGGTGACCACCAGGTGAGCCCGATCGGTTACGAGTCAGTAGGGTTATTGTCATCCTGTGTCCAGACAAAGGCTTTAGTACATTTCGGTTGAACAAAAAAGTGGACGTAATCCTGGAAGGCCATACAAAGTCCTTGATTGAGACTGTCAGCTAGTAGAGCTCGGTCAAGATAGAGGTACGTGTAAGTAGTTTAATAAAAAGTCTCTTGGCCGAAATCACTGTTTTCAGGACTAAATGCCGTATTACAAACCCTAAGGCACACGATAAGCGTGGCTGTACGGACAACCCAAATTCTATGAAGCAGCCTTCAACTCCGGGCGAATCTTTTGGTGACAACAAGTCAACCCCAATACCATTAGTCAAGTGCTTGATAAATGTTATGTAGTCCATTAGACAACGTCCATCGCATCTCACATATATCGACGCGGGTTAGAGACATTATTAGTGCTGGTGAACACATAGTGTCTCCTGATGTACGTCTGTCAAACGGAAAGAAAGCATTGATTTGATATGTAGCCTGATCACAATACGCCTACTGCCATCTGATGAACAGCCCCATAAGCAGATAGATGGCAGACTGATGGACGGTTCATTATCTCCTATTTTGCAGACATTTTCGTGACAAATCTTGGGAGCAGTGTAAGTGACGGCATCAGAAAATTCCACTTTTACGGAATACATATAGGCGACACACACTTATGATTTGCGAAAATGTCGAGCATGCACTGCAACTCTTCTGCGTTTTGAATGGTTAACAAGAAACAAGGCTGTGTTGCTTTGACAAATTTCAAATGGATACACCCTGAGCATAGTTTATCATGAGCCTTCCTTATGCAGATACATTTAAAGAGCCGCGTGCCGAATGGCCATAGGTGAGCAATTACGCGCCATTATTTACTCGGGCAAATCGAGCCAGAACCTTCATTATCTCTATGGAAACCTTGGGACAAGGGTTGGATCCCGAAGCTTTCATAAATAGGTACCCATCACTGTCCACTTCTAGCGAACTTATCGGTTCTGTGACAAGGAGGAAAGCCTACAGTGAACTGGCATTCGGAGACGATGGAGCCAAGAATCGAATCTACTATCAGTTCTGGAGTGTGACACAAACCTCCTTTCTTGCTGCCGACCTGGTGCATTTGTCCCAAATGACAGGACTGTCACTGCTGCCTGTCAGGAACAGCACATCAACCCTGTTCACCTCACACTGTATAAACAAAATAGGAGTATACATGTGAAAGCATCTATATAAGCGGAAAAATCGTCTGCTGTCCGTACATATGGGGCAGCATCCTCCATAATGGTTCATTAGGTCAGCGAATGAAGCCACCAGACCGTCCAATACAACGAATAGTTTGGACAAAGAAGACTACTTTCAGGTCGTCGGTCGGTCTTTGGAATACCACCTCACTCCAATGTTGGACAGATGCTGTGGCGATTGGATATCCAATACCAAACTGGTGTGAGCCCAAAGAGATGGTGTTGTCACTGGCTCTACTTTTATTTCCTCCACTGACTACGTGTGACTCGGAATTCCTTTTGTTAGCCTTTCACCCATGATCATTACAAGTACCCAGAACTGCGCTGCTTTTCATAACCTAAGTCATATTCCGCGTTAATAAACCGCTACATTAACAGTTTTATACCTCACGTGTGTAACTCGGTGAAAATACTCAGTGAACTAAGATGCTCACCAAGATCCGCACGCATTCGTCGCTATCCAGCATAAAACAGTGATACAATGGAGTAGAGCCTCGTTCATCCAGCGCATCCACTTCGACGTCCTTGTAATCCAGGAGCCTCTGAAAGGTTGAAAATATAGCGGACGTCTTTTAAGGCTTATAAGACAGCCTTCATGAGAACAAACCACTTGAGTGCTGTGGAACGCACTAGGCTAGATAAATAGCATGACAATGTTAGAGAGCCAATAAAGAGATAAACTTTTGTTACATATCCATGGTTGAATGTAGCGTACACTAACACAAATACCGGACGCAGTCAGAGCAACAGTGACAGAAGTGTAGTAGTCGAATACTATCCTCAAAACAATATATAACTGTTTGTAACAACCATGGGTTTCTTGATCACTGTTCTCCCAAACCTCAGGACGTTCGTGCTGAGAGAAGTTTGATTAAAACCAAGCGGTCTTTAAAACTTAATTGCAGCAAATCCCTGAAGGCTGGCACCCGACTCACTGTTGAACAAGGTGGTTTCGTCCAACGTTTAGCATTAGAAGATTATGAAAAGAGCAACTAGGAGGAGGGCTACTTTATAACGTGGAGTGACATTTAAATATAATCAGTTTAAATAATTTTAACTATATTACAACCACTGAATTACATAAATGCCCGTTTCTGAAAGATTCACCAAGTGGTGGAATTCACAACTTAGTGCATTAAAATAAGTAACCATGATTTCGTCGCAAAAAACCCCTGTTACGAACTGATTTACCATTTTGTCTGAATTATTTGGATTCGTCCGAGGTTCATTTAAGATGAAAAACTACTCAGTGATTTTAACCAGGTTGTCCACTCAGTTCACCTGATCTACCAAATGTTTCAACAGTTGAGTTACTGTACCTAATCCACGATATCTTGTCTTAGTGATCTGGTGCTCGAAATGAGAGGAGTAATGACGGTTTACGAACGATTTTATTTGACGGTTTTACTTGAGTGCGAATGGCCAATCGGTTCTACTCCCAATTTCACAAACGCTTTGGTTCATATACGGGACAATACTAACTGAATTTGCCGGGCTTACGTTGTTCACCCGATAAACAAAAGAATAGAAAATCTGTTTGTAGTTATTGATTGGTTCCCCTCCTCGCAGTACCCTAGTCTTTCCAGCAGGGAACCCGCAGTGCAATAGGACATCACTTGTGAGTGTTTGGCGACCAATGAATGATCACTGATTCACATCAAGTATATCCTCAGTTCATCTATCACTTAGGCACTATCTTCGGTAGATAGTTTCTGACCAACCTACAGTCATGCCATTCAAAAAGCTTAACCAGAGAGGGCAAACTATGTTTGAAAAAACAGTAAACTTTCTTTCAATTGGTTGACCCTGCCACTCATTGATCCCATAAGTCATATGAGCAAAAACACAAATGCATCTGAGGCGGAAATCGATGTATCGGCATCACTAGTTTGAAAAAGATCCACGGTGGTAAAATGCTCCGAGAGATGCGAATAAAATCTAGCCGACTGTTCTGAATACAACGTCTCCATTTTGTTTGGCAACTACACCAGGTTTGGTATACATCGGCAGGTGAGTATAAACAAAACTTCGTTTCTGTTTCCAAGCGAGGTGATCAAACGAGATTACCGGTCTTAAAACAGTCAGCATATGGGATCATGTAAGGTGTTTGTACCTATTCTTGCATCATACTTGGTCCTTTATTTGATGTTCATACTTGGATTGATTTCAGACAAAAAATCTTGACGAAAGGCAGGACAGAATTTAAAAAAGAAGACGGCCTTTGGGGAATTGTGCCATTTCGTACGTTCCTGTCAACCACATTGCGGGTCATGTAAGTAACGATCACACGAAAGTAAACATCCTATGTGCACAGAGTTTTGAAGCATCCGCTTGAACTTTCCTGGTTGTTCTTCGAATAGTAAACAATTATAAACGAACACTGCAAAGCAGTTCCATAGTTTCAACAGTGACCTCCACCTTTCGTCAGATAGGGGGGCGGAGCCTGGACATTGGAAAATAGGCTACTTGCATGCTTCATCAGTAGTATAACCGCTACACTGGTAGCTATTCAGATAAAAAAGCATTCAGACAATCGGTTACCAGTCACCAGATGATGGTCTGAGTGAGTTCACAGCTGTCTAGGATGCTAGTTACACACCAAGTCCCTATCAAAAATAATTACGTAATACAGCTGGCTAAAACCGGAATATCGGACCTGTTTGCTACTGTGTGAATCTCGTGCCGTGCAATTCGCCCTATCACAGCATCCAAGCCAAGACCAAGGCGTCTACTCCCTAGGTATGATTACATGATCGACAGTCTAACCGTCACAAATGCAAGCATGTGAGTGTGATCTCCTCTCGACATCAGCTGGGTAACAGCAGGGCTGTGTGAAAACCTAACTGACCTTTGATTGGTAGCGTAAAAATATTTAACAGGTGTAGAAAGTGCGTGGATGTGCAATAAGAAGCAATGAACAGCATACATAATAATAATTGATAAAAATTATATGAGGTAGCATATTTCAGAAACTTCATCTGGTTCAAACGCATCGATTTGCCGAATTACGTCACCAACAAACCTAACACCAAAGCTAGCCAGAATACGAGCGACTTACGGGCCGAATGAGTCGAAGCAACTTCCGAGGCCCCGTCAACTGCTCGTTCCAAACCTGTATGAAGTGTATCCAAAGGTCTTGGCTTATCGAACTCGGTTCCGTCTGCAATCTCACGAAGCCACTCTGGTTCATCCAAACCGAAATTGGCAAATCTGGACGAGTAGGGCAGACGAGGTCCGGCATATGGCGGCCACGAAAGACGACGGTCACCCTTCTGTGTAGATTCGACGGAGACAGATCCCATCTGAAACAAACAAACATGGTTACTGTGATGAGATCACAAGTGATTTGGGCAGGGTGTTGGTCGCCACCCCCATTTAACATTCATATAAATGATTCTGGTGTAGTACACCACAGACATGATTCTATATTGTTTTGGCATTTCATATGATATTGATCGGGATTTCGCACCTTGAGCATGTTCATTCTTCGTTCAGCTGTAGCACCCTTTCAGTGCCTAACTGCCAGGCCACCCGAGGGGAGCATGAGGGCTGGGATACTGCCAGGTATGCAAAGCCTAGACAAGGGAAGTCGAGAGGCAGAGGTCGGGTTCGAACCACGGACCTTCCGGTCAGTAAATTCACGCTCTAACCACTTGGGCCATCTCGCCCCCATGTTCATTCTTACGAATGCTGAAAATGACGGCAGGTTTTGCCAGTGGATTGATAGTACAAGGACAAGAATTCATCCCATTATTTTACGGCGATTTAGATTCCTCATCATTCAATGGCATTGAGCGAGTTTTCGTCCATGTTTGCTAACTCCCTTCTTGGTTGCGGCTGTCTCCGCGCGTTTGTGGCGTGCTAGCAATGAGATTATTAGCAATATACCCCTGATTTCTTTAGGTTCCTAACGGCAATTTGGACCTCTAGGCGGCTCAGCGGCTAAGATGCGTGGCTACGGACCAGGAGTCAAGTCTAGTCTAGGGAAGAGTCTGTGGCGGTGCAGTGTATCAGCTGTTTGTGTGACATTGGGTATTTTGATTGTGGTGCTTCTTCTAAGACCAGAAAAAGCAACCACCTCGGTTCTGAATGCATCGTTTGCTTAGAGAGAGTTGCACTGAAGAAACACTCCGCGCAGCCGAAATTGTCTGATCGACCGGAGAGAGAGAGAGAGAGAGAGAGAGATAGATAGATAGATAGATAGATAGAGTAGTGTATTTAGCGATGACAATCCGGAAGGTTCTAGTTTCCAACTAGGAGAATCTGAATTGGTACCATCAAGTATTTATGAGGTCTCCAGGTTCATGGGGTCCCTAAAATGTATGGGCAATACGGACATCATACTGCAAAGTGGTTGATGTGGAAACTGTCTAGAAGTCTCTGCTTTGCACACAACCATATCGAGTGACCCTATAGTGACTCCCTGGGTTATATCTCACTGAGTGTGTGCAATGTGCAGATATCGACGTCCGGAACCAGTGAAATATACAATGATATGTTAGGCACGGCAAACTTTGTTGCGTTTGTCAATGGAAAACGCACTTGTCTGACTTCGTATGGAGTGAAGTCGTCCCGGAACTCTCGGAGGCTTGGGTCGCCCAGCGGCACCAACAGCGACAAGTCCATAAACCGCTGACAAATCGGGCGAGCCATTTCTCTGAAGCGGGAAAAAGCAAGGGAAGCAATTTATAACTGCACCTTCATTATTCCAGGTAAGCAACAACAATAATAATAATAAACGTTCAGCTGTGATACCTTTTCGGTGCCCAACCCCAGCCAAAAAGCCAGCATCGGGTTCAAACCAGGAAACCTCCGATCACTGGCTTCGCGTCCTAATCGCTGAGCTCTGGGAAGCTCGACAAAATCACATAGTAGTGGAGAAAAGAGAGTAAGCAATCGCGCAGTTTTTGCTACCAGTTTTATGCTTAATTTTAGCCCCCCACCCCCGCTGTACCACCCGGCAGTCACACGTTCAAACCAAAACTGGTTTATCATGAAGTCCCCGGAGGAAATGAGCAATGTTAGCACCCGTCATCCCATGGGGATTTCGGACACATCAAGAACGGCCAGTCGTCAGATAACTAAAACGTTAATCGCTGCAACCGGTTGGCAAGAGAGTTTTATCGACTTTATTCAAGTTGTACAAAGATTGTAAAAGACGTAGGAAAAATTAAACACATGTGATGAAAAGTCTCTAATAAACCGATCAAAAGTAGATTACAATGGTTTCGATGTGCACCAATGCGCGTCACCATGGAAACGATATGCAACATAAGATAGCAGAGATCCAACTCAGTATGCACGACGGGTAATCAACTATGAGGACTCGTTACTACGTGACAAGCCTGGGGGGTCCAACTAACGGTAGGACACAAAATCATTCAAGAGATTAATACGCAGAGACAAGGTGTGCAGTATTCCTTGTGAAATGGCTTTTTTTGCGGGACTGAACACTGGGTCGCGGTCGACAATGCACGCTGTTGCAAACTCTCCAAGAAGACCGCTTTTGTTCGATAAAGTGTGTCCTTGGAATGCTGTACCCTAAAATTGTTCTGAACAAAGTTTTGTGCGAAACCTGTGCATGCGTTTAAACAAAAATCTGGCAACAAAGTTTAAAAAAAATACCTGCATCGCTGCACTTCCGGTACATTTGAAGCTAACCAATAGACCAAACTGAGTCCGGAAATGCAGTAAATTGTCTTGTCATTGTGCACCACTGCAACCAGTTGCAGTATCCTCGGATTCAATCCCAGCCATGTCAGTTCAAAGGATTCTGTGTCCAGTCTTCCCTCCTTGGGGACCGTTGACTGCTGTGGTGTTGGCAATGCTGGATTATCCACACGATGAGCCAAATAGGTGCTCAGCATGCGCGACCACAGTTCACGAATGTAAACCTCATCTAGGCTGTCGTGACTGTGCGACGCGTCACCACAGACGTTCTGTGGCAGATCAGCTAATGATGTCATTACGGAAGCATCAGATGTGGCTCGCCCGCAAGGGCCGGTAAGTTGGTGTGGTGTGTTGGACAGTGTGCTGGAACCAACGACCGATTGTCGTGAACGAGCACTCTGAACTCTATTGATTCGTCCTCCAACTGATCCACTGGACATGGTTGGGACTGGAACAGACTGTTTTCTGAGTCCAGCGGGTGAAAGCAACCTGCCGAAACCAAGCAAATCCTCAGTGTTTGAGGTTAACTGGGTCCCTGTGGAACAATCAAGAGTCGCGTTGTGCTGCTCCTCCGCAGTCCCTCGACAGAGTGTGGCATCCGCGGACAATGGGCTTGATGTTGAATTGTCATGGACGGCGGAGACGGATGCAGTACCAGCGCAAGCTTCGACTCCTCGTGGAGACCAATTGACATGCTTTGCGGATCCAACACGTGACAGAGTCAGTGGGGATGCTGAGGGAAGAGCACGCGCACAGTAACTGCACACGCGCTGTAGACCTGACATACCAATCTGATGACCTTCAACAAACTGCAAGTAAGAGAGGAAAGTACAGTTTTATGTGGATGTAATCGTTCAGTTGCAACACTTTTTCGGTGCATAGATGCAAGGCCACCCGAGAGGAGCATGAGGACTGATGTGGTGCCAGGCCTAGTCCAAGCCTAAACAGGAGTCATCGAGATGCCGAGTTCGGGTTCAGGCCACAGACCTTCCAACCAGAAAGCTCGCGCCTTAACCACTGAGCTCTCTCGTGCTCGGTGAGTGAGTGAGTGAGTGAGTGAGTTAGTGAGTGAGTGAGTGAGTGAGTGAGTTAGTGAGTGAGTGAGTGAGTGAGTGAGTTAGTGAGTGAGTGAGTGAGTGAGTGAGTGAGTGAGTTAGTGAGTGAGTGAGTGAGTGAGTGAGTGAGTTAGTGAGTGAGTGAGTGAGTGAGTGAGTTAGTGAGTGAGTGAGTGAGTGAGTGAGTTAGTGAGTGAGTGAGTGAGTGAGTGAGTGAGTTAGTGAGTGAGTGAGTGAGTGAGTGAGTGAGTGAGTTAGTGAGTGAGTGAGTGAGTGAGTGAGTGAGTGAGTGAAAGTGGAACGATATAAAAGATGACAGGAAAAAAATGCCCTAGAGGAAAGTGAGATAAACGATGAGAGCCAGGAGTAATCAGCTGATTATTCTTAACTTCTTACGACCATAAAAGAAGATGGAAACGCATCAAGGCTAGGGCACGCGTGTTTCAGGGCGTCATCACTTCCAAAGGGGCAAATTGCCATCTCTGAAAAGCGCCCAATTCACCATGAAAAGCTGGTAAAAGCGGGAGTATTGTCGTCACCTTCGTTTGGAAACTAGTATCATACATCACTGGATAAAAAATATTTAGCGGCACAGTCATTAAGGAGTATAACAAAGGGATGGGCTTCAGCAAGCAAACGACTGGAGTGATTGAATAGGGTTTAGAAGCAAACACGACGTTGAATTCACGGTTCGGTCAAATTGCCCAGGTTCCAACCGATGACACTTCCCCTCTAGTTCCCCACTGAAGAAAAAAAGTCGTTTTCCGCTGAATTCGTGGATTGGGACATGGTCCAAGCAAGCTTCTCCCATGGGAAGATGGGAGGAAGAGCTTTCTAACGAAATGAGCACGTGAATTGCGGGGAATATGATGAGAAGAACAGCAATCATGGATGAGGCTTCAGTCTGGAGGAGGATTTCGAATGGCGTTAATTTAGTTCGGTTCTGAGCCGGTCCAGTCTCTTCGTGACGGAGAAACAACAATCATAAAATCAACTAATGCCAGAGGTCGCGAAACACAAACCAAAACAAAAACGTCACTGCTCATGAGAACACGACAAACCTGATTACTACATTGATGGCAGAAAATGCGCCCACAGATGCGACAGTGATGACGTCGACGAATGGCATTAAACCGAGAACCACACTCAAAGCAATGACGACAACTCTCATCCAGCATCCAATATCTTCGGTCATCTGAGAGCCTGGTCTCGGCGAGACTGGAAATGGCAGCGGCGTTCAGATTGAACGGCATGTGTATTCGCCGTAATGGTGTTATATTGGATCCGTGAGATGTGAAACTGGATGCCATTAAAGAGGGTTGTGTTTCCGCATTTGATTCTTGTACAGACGTCGTGTCAGACCAGGTGTCGGAACTCTGGGAATGAATATAAAAGGACAAGAATAGGGCGGTGTTGAATTGGGTTGTCAGATGAGGTGGTTCAAATCGATGCATAAATACGTGTGCATGTCCGAAATTGATTAGATACAAGCATTGACAAGGTAAGTGGACACTCTTGAATGCAATGGTTATTGGACAAACTCTACTGCAACACTTGACGGCATCTGTTACGAGTGATCTTGAACTAATCGATGATAGGTGTGCTGTTGTTAAAACGAATTAGAGGTGAAAAATATCGATTGACCAATTGCATGGAAATACTCACCTCCGTGCGTTTGGATGAGCATACTTTAAATATCCTCTCATCGATCGATTGACTATCTGCGTTCGGCGGACAACTGAGCTTCTGCAGTGGAGCATCCCCATCATACACTAATAAGGACGTTAGAAATATAAATCTATACAAACTCTTAAATTTCGCCAGAAATTTGCGGAAAAATCCACCACCTCGGTCTTTCTTCTCGAACTCGGGTTCTCCCAAAGTAACATACCGTGCAGTATCCTCCATTTGAATCGATGTTCAATAGACTACTGAGCAGAGTGGTGCAGAGCTTCGAGAGTAGACAGAGTCAAGCTTACATTTGGAGGACCACACGAAGAGCTAAAAAAGATCGAATCAGCAGTAGGTTAGTACATGACAGAAGTGAACAATGGAGCCATTGCAGCGTGGCCTCATAGAGAATGTGTCATTCAAGAGAACAGGAACCACTGGAGCCTAGATTGCGGCTAATTCGATGTTCCGTTCGGGGTTCGTTATGTTCTTCCAGAAATCGCGATGAAGTAAACTAACTGTAGTGCTGTAGAGGAAAGTGTTGGTAGCTCAGGCAGCGTACGTAGATGACCATCTAACTGTACTGCTCTTTGAAGCGTTTGACTAATCGTTCAAGACGACGATTCTGCGAATGAACTGTCACTCCATCTTCTTCACAAATGGCTTCGATATCACCCGTCTACTTTTGGCTGATTGATAGGATAAGCTGAAAAAGGGTGTGGCTGCTGCCTGCAGTTAAAACCTTCTCCGCCCCCGAGGCCTTCGCAATCCACAAGTGTTTTGTCATTCCTCAGGCTATTGACTATGTGTGCACCATCGTAATAGTCAGTAGCTTCTGTTGCCTTCCTAGCAACAGTAATATCGGCTGACCTCGATGAAATCTGGCGTTCATGTTGTCAATTTGGCTAGCTTGAACAGGTAGTCGCAAAGCGCTGAACATAGCCTCTTTAATTCTCTTCTATACATCCTCCAACCAACCTTCATTACCTGCGTAATCGTGCGTCTCCAGTAGCTTTCTAGTCATCATCATCAATCATCATCAAAGACAGCAACATCAGTGTTGACACTGATGCTTCACTGCCGTACAACCATGAAGTTCGTCTAGTTTCATATGCATATATATATATAATTATATATAAAAAGCCCTAGAGTGAAAAGAAGAGAAAAAGAGTGGATGAGGGAGGGGACCTAGTGCTGGCCTATGTCAAGCATTCTGAGGTGCCTACACCTCCAACCGCTCAATCAGACAATCTGGAAAGAAACTGACAGCATGAACGCCACTGACATCGATTAGCCGCCATTTCTTGCAACGTCTCCAGCCAAGCACAGGCGGGGTCACGGGGACCCCATCCTGGAAGGCGTACAGCACCAACAACACCCAAACTCTTCGTGATCTCTTTCACGCCTTTCTGCCAAGTCATGCGCTGTCCACCTCGCGGTTTGCGCCATTCTGAAGGAGGCACGGAGAACAACACTCGTCTCGGTAGACGGTGTTTCGGCATGCGTAGCACATGACCGAGCCATCGTAGTCGGTGGTGCTGGATGATTTCCCCAATTGATGTACCTGCAGCACAACCAAATACCCGTTTTCTAATCACCTCGTTACTAACACGCTGACGCCATCCAAAACCAGCCACGCTTCTGAGGCATCGGTGGTCGAAAACCTGGAGACGCCTCACATCATCTGTCCGTAGAGGCCATGTCTCGCACCCATACAACAATACAGCCCTTACTGTAGCCTGGTACACACGACCCTTAAGATCTAGTGAGATGCCTTTTTGACGCCACAAGTGACGCAAATTAGCAAACGTGATTCGAGCCTTTGAGATTCTTGCACTGACTTCATCAGACACACTTCCGTCAGAGCTAATACAACTACCGAGGTATGTAAAGTTTTCCACAATCTCCAGTGATTCTCCTTGAATTTTAAGGGATATGTCCGGAGACTGCACGTTCTGAAGCATGACTTTGCACTTTGAAGGTGCAAGGCGCATGCCAAAAGATGGTATGATGGTGGTCAGTCTGTTCAACAGGGCTTGTGCTTCACTTTCGTCTTCAAAGATGAGGGCGATATCATCTGCGTACTCCAGATCGACAAGGCTCTCACCAGCAACGATTTGAACACCGGGGTTTTGAAGACCTTCCAGCGTTCGCCTCATTATTTCATCAATGACGAAGTTGAACAAGAATGGAGAGAGTGGACATCCTTGTCTGACACCACTTTTTGTAGGGAAGCTTTTGGAGAGCTCGCCATACACTCTCACCCGCCCAGAAGTATGTGAATATAGGGATCGGATTATGTTTACAAACTTCTGGGGCATACCCTGTTGAGCAAGTATATTTAACAGCACTGACCGATCGACAGAATCAAACGCACCCTTGAAGTCAAGGAACACCAAGATTGTGGGTCGTCTGTACATGTGGCGTTGCTCTAACACCTGACGGAGTGTGAAGATGTGGTCAATGCAGCCTCTACCCGGTCGAAATCCCGCTTGATTCTCACGAGTCAAGGTTTCGCGTGCCATCGTAAGACGACGAAGAATCAATGACGCCAGAAGCCTTGTCACAACAGGAGTCAAACTAACACCTCTGTGGTTGCTACATTCACTGCGAGTACCCTTTTTGAAAATGGGCACTACTATCGATTCACCCCAGTTGTCTGGGACGGTCTCTTTCTCCCAGATAGACCCAAATAGTCTAGACAGGCACTGGCTGAGGAGCCCACCGCCATCCTTGAAAAGAGCAGGTGGAAGGTCGTCAGGACCAGCAGCACGATGACGCTTGAGTAGAGAAATACACTCGGACACTTCTGAGACCGAAGGCGACTCCATATTTACGGTCCAGCTTTCTGTTGAAGGCCAGGATTCTGGATTGGAGGTAGCAGGTGGCCAGCTGAATTGCTGTTCAAAGTACTGTGCCCAGCGGTCCAGACGTTCTGCTTTATTGCATATCAGGGAGCCATTTTGGTCTCTGATTGTTTCGCTGACAAGAGGTTTTCGAGGACCAGTCGAACGAATCAAATGGAACAGCCTGCGCACATTTCCAGCATTCTTTGCATCTTCCATTTCTTGGGCCTTTCGGGTCCACCAAGCTTCTCGGTCTGCACGGACACTCAGTTTCACTTGGCGTCGGATGATGCGTCGGGTGGAGTTGTGGTGGCGGCCAGGGGGAATCTGTCGCCGGGTCTCCAGCAAAGACACGGTCCTATCAGAGATCCAGTGTTTGAAAGAGGTTGGCTGGGTTGTACCGCAAACAGACGTTCCAACCTTGAGTAGCGCTTTGGATATCTTTTCCCAGTGGCCGTTTATATCCGACACCGTACCGTCCGGCAGGCATTCGACGAGTTGGTTTTGATAATTTCGTTTGACTTCTGGATCCACTAGCTTCTCAATGGCTAAGCGAGGTGTGCGCGTTTTGCGTACACCTGAAAAGCGCAATGAAAAGCAGCAGCGTACAAGTGCATGGTCGGAGTCCACGCTGGTGTTCCAGAAGGAGCGGCAAGCGGTGATCGACCCTCGCCACCGATAACTCACGGCGATGTGGTCTATTTGGGTTCGTCGCTGGTTTGTTGGTGGGCACCACGTTGTCAAGCGATTTCCGCTGTTCCGGAAATTCGTACTGCAAAGGAACAGTCTGTGATCGGCACACATCTGAAGTAAGCGGTCTCCGTTGTCCGTGCGTCTCGTGTCCAAACCAAGACGACCACCCAATCGGGCCTCAGCAGCGCTCAGTCTACCTACCTGGGCGTTCATATCACCAGCAACCACAACGATATCTGAGGTTTTAACCTGCTGTAGAAGGGCACCTAGAGCGTCATAGAAACTGTCCTTGGCAGATTCAGAGCTACAGTCAGTTGGGGCGTAAGCAGACACAATAAACAAGGTGCGATGGACCTCACTTCCTCTAGATTCTCTCACAGATGTTGCCAAACGAACCGCACAGAGGCGACTATCAACGGGTATCCAATCAAGCAGAGACGCTTCCGCTCGTTCACTCAGTACAATACCCACCCCAGCATATCCAGCTGCAGCGGCCTCTGCATCACCAGAGGTGCGCAGCCGGAACCTGGAAGAGAGCGAGGGGGCAGTCAGTTCGATCACGGTACTTGCGTCCTGCGTCCTTGTTTCTGACAGACAACATACATCAATGCTGAGGGAATCCAGCGTACGAGCAAGAGCCACCTGTTGACCTGCTTGCTTCAGTGAACGAACATTAAAGGTGGCTAAGTAGACAGGCTTTCGGGGTTTGAAAACAGACTTCGAAGTGTTTAGGGATGTAACGGAACTCGGACGTACACAATCTGCGGCTAAGTGTGATGTAGGGCGGGCAAACCGATCAGTCCTAGAGCTGGGACCTGCGGAGAAAGTATTAAAATTGGGGCGGGGGAGGGTGGAAGACGGAAAACGTGAAAGTGTAAGAAGGGAGGCGTCAGCAGTAGCATGTTTTCGCTTACCCGCCCTGCTGTATGCAGCAAGTAAGGCGACCCGGCTGATGGCACCACGCGACGGCCGATGTGGCATGAAAGTACTGTTAGTTGTGAATGTCATGGTTGTACGAGGGCTGGGATACTGCCAGGGCGCCCACACCTAGACAGGAGGACGATTAGGGTCCTCAACCAAAGCCTTTGGCTCAAAAGCCTAACCGCAAGGCAGCGGTGTTGGGCTGGAAATGCAAGTGCATTACCATTTTTACGGAACACGTCGCCACACATGTTCCAACCCCCAACCTGGAGGGCCAGGAGACTGTGTTCGTCAGACCTCTACCCATGGACCAACCTGGTATGAGAGACTCTGTGAGTGTCACGCGGGCACCCCCCAGTATAGCTCAATGGGTCGCCGAGGTACACAAACCGCCACACCACGGTAAGGTCCAGTCTCTTCGTGACGGTTTCTAGTCATACGACCTCGATATTGTGTAGCCATTGAAATCCCTTGAAGCTGTTGGACAGAATCGCTCTGCTTCTGCAATCGTAGACCTGAAGGAATGTGAATTGATAATCGAGCCCGAACAACGTTCAGCTAAGTTCAGTCTGGCAATAGTGAACAATGTCCTTATTTACGGTAGCTCGGGTTGTCGCGGTTCACAACAAAAGGGATACAGAACGAAAATTAAAATGAACGACCAATAACAGGAGAACAGATACAATACCACTACGGGTTGTGTGACACCGCCATTCGCTGAACCAACAGCTACTGGTGATTGGTCTTTGAAACCCCAACCAAGCAGACGAGTGGATCCAAGGCCCCTTCAGTTTTTCACACTCCGTCACTCGGCCATGCATTGTTCACCTTGTGGGGTCTTTCAGTAAAAACCTCCCTCGGCAAACGGAGCACAGTAATGCAAGCAATCGCCTCACCTTCAGAGCACATGATAGATCCGGCGTAGCTGGTACGGCTGGATCAACATATAAACCAGACAATCAGCTGGTTTGTTGCCAAAAGCCATCCGTTGCACCTCATCATTGCTAATTCACTGACTCAATGATATATGTACGTTGTTTAGCACACACCGCTTGTCTTCACCGCACAAGAGCCGGGCTTCACAATCGCGAACCAATACGAGATCCACTACCACTCTGTCTTCCACCCACAGATCAGCGTCACATCCACCTTAGAGGTGACCAAGTTGAAGTCAGAACTGGCTTTGGCGATTCGAGCATTCACTTCATCGGTGATGCTGTCATTCGACATGATGGAAATACCAAGATGGGTATATTTGTCCCCTACATCTAGTGGTTCTGACGCCAAGACCGGCTTTAGTGGATACTTCACCAAGTCATATATTAGCCACTTGCACTTTGAAGACGCAAATTGTACGCCAAAATGCACGGCAGTATTATTTAGATTATCTAGTGTATCTTATATCCGGATAGAACCTGAGACAGTCAACGAAATTGATACTGCATACTCCAAGTCTCTCCGAGAAGAATCCCCAAGCTGGATAACTTTTCGATTACGAGGTTCGAATGCACTGTGGCAATCTACTATCTCAAGCTGCGGCATTTTCCAAAACAGAATAATTGGCGGAACAGCAGTCCAGGGCGAGCATACAAGTCGCAATCCACAACAGCTGGCGACAGCCCGAACCCATGATGTCGTTTTCAGTAGAGCGACTCGACCTCAAGATAGATCAGAAGTTAAGGTGCGAAATTACTGATCAGAAGGCCCGCGGTTCAAGCCCAACATTTGTATCTGGACTGCTCGTATCTGGATTTGGACAACATGACAATGCCTCAGCCCCCATGCCTTCTTCGGGTGGCGCGGCAGTTATTAACCGAAAAGGTGCTACAGCTGAACGGTCATAGTTACAATATTAGTCAACCTTGAGACTGCAAGGGACGCCGCCTCGAAGAACCCAAATGAAGTATTCCGTCAAGAAGACACTGGACCTTATCGTAGTGCGACAGTTTGCATGCTTCAGTAAACCAGTGAGAATACACTTGTAGCCAGCGGATAAAAGTCTGACAGACAGGCTCCTGGCCCCCTTAGTTGGCAGCTAGAACAAGTGTGGCCACTTTTTCCCTAAACTGTAGGCCCATCGAGTAGTCCCAAGCAATCACAGCTGCCTTGCGGTTAGGCTTTTTGTGCCACAGGCTTTTCTTGAGAAGTCTACTAGTCCTCAATTCCAGCACAACCTACATACAGCCACGGACTTCAGGAACAATAGTACCTTCATGCCACATCGGTCCGTGCGTGGTAAATTCAGCTGGATAGCCTCGTTCGTTGCACACAGTACTACGAATAGGCAGAGATAAGCTACTATTGATGACAACATCAGGGTTCAAACACAGATGTTTGCTGCCGCATTTTATCTATTAACTCCCCTCCTGCCCAACTTGACGATCACTCTTATATTGGTCACAGCTGTAGACACATTAGGCAGGCACCTACCGAATCTAGATTAAGGAATTCGGTTAATCCCGCAATCACTGTAGCGGGTGTGCCGGTACTGGTATAGTCTCAATTTTGTAAGCTGATGCTTCATTGCTCGACTGAATACTGTAGACAGACAAAAATTGGTACCCGAATTTCCACATCGACAAAAACTTACATTGGTCGAAATACTGAATCCTCTTTGTTTGTCGTATTCACGACCAACTGTAGCTGTTCTATCGAGAACTTGTCCAGCACGAAGAGGTCGGAAATATTTACAACAGCACACTTCACTGCACAGGTAAGACGCTTCATATTCACAGTCCACGTTTTTGTCAAAGCCAGCAGTGTAGGCTTGAAGTGGCGGGTGAGCAGCTGAACTGTTGTTCGAGGTATTCTTCAAACGGTCCTAACGTTCTTCTCCGTTGGACAGCAAAGAGCTATTGTTCTCCTTGATGGTTTCACTGGCAAGAGGCTTCTGGGAATTAGCCGAAAAAATTAAGTGGAAGAATCTACGAACAATTCCAGTCTTTTCCACTCCTATTAATTCTACCTTTGGGATTCATGAGCAGAATGTCATTCAGGTGATTCCGGTTTCCTGATAATAACATGTAATAACTATGGCAAATTTTCAGATTTGAAAGTTTAGAAATCCTTGGTACTCCTCTGGATTCAACAGAATTCCCACATTTCTGGGTTCCAAAAACAGTGGAATAAATTCAGGGAATTCAAGAACGAAGTGCAAGTTTTTACCGCCAACTTCCTGGCACTGAATCGAAGAATACCGTTTTCGCTAAATAACGTTTCATCAGTGGTATAGCACACAATCGTCGTTTTTAACGTCGAAGAGGAATACATTTTTACGTTGTGGTTGGATGAGGCGATGAAGTTCTTTTACATCACATTTATGGTACATAAAGATACGCAGACAACAGGAAATGCAAGCACATTATAAAAACGGCTGAAAACTTTGGTGGAAATCACGATGTTCATTTTCCTCCAGCATCGGACCAGCCGACAAGAATTGGGGGAATTGGTTCTGATAGTTATCTTTGATTTCTGAGTCCACGAGCTTCTCATTGGCTAAGGGAGGTGTGAGCGCTTTGCGTAGACCTTAAAAGCGCAGTAAGAAGCAGCAATGGAAAAGTACATGATCGGAGTCCACGCAAGTGTTAAACAGGATTCGTCCTCCCAGCCGGTAACTGATTGCAAAGTGGTCTATTTGGTGCGTCGCTGGTTCGTTGGTGGGCAATACACTCAGATGACTTCCAGTGTTCTGGAAATCGGTCTTGGAAAGGAACAGTCTGTGATCAGCACTCGACTTCAGCTGGCTTCCTGTGTTATCCTGGCGTCTCATATCCAGATTGAGAAGGCAACCCAATCACTAAGTTTATCTACTCGAACGTTCATGGCCCCAACGACCGTAAGGATGTTTGAGCTTTCAGATCGTTGTAGAAGAGCATCTGGTGCGTCACAGAAGCTGTCGTTGGCCGATTCGGAGCTGGTCCGTCGAGCCGTAGGCAAACACAATAAACAGGGAGCGATGAACCTTTCTCGCTCAAGATTATTTCAAACGTTACCAAAGAAACAGTGTACAGGGGACAATTAACAGGTATCCAATTAAGTAGAGACGCTTCCGCCCGATTGTTCGAAAAAATACCCACCCACCCCACATATCTAGCTGAAACGGCCTCTGCGTCAGCTGGAAGGTGCACAGCCGGAAGTGGGGAGGGAGACGGTTAGTTGAATTACAGTACTTGAATTTTGAATCCTTGTTTCTGCTTGCTTCAGTGTGCTAACATTAAGAGCAGCTAAACAGACCAGTTTTCGGGCTTGAAAACAGACTTCGAGGCGTTTATGGTTGTTACTGGATTCGGACGCATAGGCGCAGCCAAGAGCGGTGCATAGCAAAGAAAGAATGGTTAGTCCTAGTGCTGGGACCTGCAGAAAGGGTATTCAAATCGGAGACATCTGGAGGCATCTTAGTTCGGCTGCTCGGGAAGCCAGGTCCCATAGCCATACAAAACATCCAGTACTGTAGCTTAATACACACGCCCCTCGAGATTCAAGGACAGGCCACTTTGACGCCATAGGTATCTGAAAGTAGCGAACGCGCCCGGGCCTTGCGTATTCGTCCATTGACCTCATCTGTCGCACTGAAGTCGGAATTAATACAACTTCCAAGACACACTAAACGTTCCACAAACCCAGATGCCTCTCGTTGGGTTGTAGGTAACGTGTTCAGTGACTGTATGTCCAAGAGCATGACCTTATACTTATTGGGTGCGAGGTGCATGCCAGCGGACGGCATGACATTGGTCAGTTTATCCAAAAACACATGTCTTCTCCTCGAAAGTGACATAGCCTGCATACTACAGGTCGACAAAGTTTTCGTCAGCAGCTATTTGGACACCAGATTTTTGAAGACCCTCCAGCGTTCGTCTCGTTATCTCGTCGAGCAACTTAAATAGGAATGGAGAGGGGATATCCTTGTAGAACAACGCCTTATGTACGGAAGTTTTTGTAGAGCTTCCTGTATAGTCTCTGACGACTGGAACCTTGAGAAGATAAAGAACATATTATATTGACAAACTTTCGGTGCATTCCTTGCAGACTGAGTGTGTTACGGAGAACAGGAGCAACCCTTTAATGCCGTCCGTAGCCAAAAATCGGTAGATGGCCGAAACAAGTTTACGAATTTGTTCTTTACAGTTACAAAAACAGGAGCATACGGAAAACAATGGCCATCTGGATCACGACGTCCGACACCGGTAGCCCTTTCACCAGGCAATGTGCAACCCCTAGCAGCACCCACAATAAAAAACGAGTTTTCCGGCTATATGACGGTTATTTTCACCATAAGAACCGCCATAAAACCGTGTTTTCCGGTTAAGTAACCTTATGAGAAATTATCCAAAGGACCGTGAGACGAGAGTCGTCCGGCAAGTGCTGTAAACATGGACATTGTAAGTATCTCCATCAACCCACACAGTTTCTAGAACGTACGTTGTGCCGGTGGTTCCCATGGGGACTGTATTCTTCAGTCTAGTCTCATAGTCAAGCAGAGCGTCCCGCCGCCGTGCAGAGCGATAGGAAGCACCAGCAGACGAAGCACAGTAACTCGAAGATCAAGTGGTGGTTCAAGGATTCACGGATTAACGGATTGATACACAGGATCGAGGCTTTCGCCCAAGTTTCCCGGGTCGTGAACGCTACTCACACGTGGAACGCCAACTACATCATATACGCGACTCATGACAGATCACACGAATTAGCTTCAGAAAGCAGGTTACGGTGCAGAATGAGGCTTCACTATAAGCAGTAGCTGTCTAAGTTCCGGTGGACTGGCTGGAGATGAGATCATTTCTCGAATCGGAAAGGCCAGGGCAGCTTTTGCCAACCTCCGACACCTGTGGCGCCGACGTGACGTGAGCTTGTCTGTCAAGGGAAGAGTTTACAGTGCGGTGGTGCGATCCATACTGCTTTATGGATCAGAGACGTGGCCCCTACGTGCAGAGGACGTACGGAAGATGTCAGTGTTTGATCATCGATGTCTCCGCAGCATTGGTCAGGTCTGGTGGGAACATCGGATTAGTAATGCTGAGGTACGTCAGTTGGTCTTAGGAAGAAGGAACTCTCCCGCGATAGATGAATTACTCACGCTTCATAGGTTGCGCTGGTTGGGACATGTACTCCGCATGCCAGAAGACCGTCTGCCCCGCAGAGCTCTTTTCGCCCAGCCCTGTGCTGAGTGGAAGCGACCGAGAGGTGGACAGTGTATGACCTGGCAACGAAGTACGAAAGCGCTAACCAGTAAACTTAGTCGGGCGGGCAACTGCCGCCTCCCTGGATGGGGACCCCGGGACTCAAATCACCAGTGGTTAACGACACTGGCAGAAATGGCCCAATCGCGCAGTCAGTGGCGCTCGTGCATCAAAGCTATAGCCTTCAATGCGTAGCTACTCAATTTCCGAACATACCTTCGCCTCCAAGGCTTCGTTGTACGTCCCACATTCCTGTTTTCTGGTGATCGAAACTGTAGCAGCTGGAACCAATGTGCCTATGGTACACGGTTTATAGCTGATAAATTGATTGATTGATTGATTGATCATTATAAGCAGCGCCGGATGAAAACAGCCGAAGAGCAGCGCTCCAACGTACCACCGACGTTCGAAACAGACCCCAGTCCAACATTCTCTTTGAGCCGGAGCCGCACAAACAGGTGACAACAGCTGCCACCAGTAGAATCCAAGCTGCGATTGGGCAAACATCATCGTCGAAGAGGGAGCGCCCGGAAACGACTGTTAGGAATAATCGGACATCAAGTCCAATGAATGAACAGCTACAAAAGTCGTCTCCTTATTGGTCAGAACCTACATCAATCAGATTAAACGATTTTTGGCTTGGTGCTTTTCGGCCTCAAGGCCTTGGAAAAGCCTGGGTAATTCAGTCTGATAATGTGGTCTGCTTCCCCTCACCTATTTCACTTCGCTCCCGGATTTATCTTCTGTGGGAGCAGAGGAGTCTACATCAATCTGTAAGGCTGGTGGTGCTGGTCACATGCTGTCGACTTACTCGTTCCTCGGTCATTGATGCTGGCAGAGTCCGGTGACTTGCGGTCTGGACCGGGCAGGTAGTGTATCAAGGGCCATGAGGGCCGTATGTTCGGATGGTATATAAACTGATATGGAGCTACAAATGGCCATTCCTCGCCTGCTCCGCTTGCTGTCGGGCGCGCACGCGACGTGGCGAAGGTGATCAGTACGGTATCACGACCACTGTGCGGCCGGGTCCGTTTGTGATGATGACGCCAGTTTGAATGTATTGTCGTTTACGTCTGTGCGCATGCGTGGTTTGTTTGCGAAGTATGGTAATGTAATACAGAGCAGATTCTACTTATCAGGGTAGTAGAGGTCGTTACCACCTGTGGCATGTGGTAATTACCGATTGTAACGGTGTTAGTCGTAGTGTGTTTTACTCCTTTATCCGAAATGAATCACAGGAATGTTATGATGTTGCTGTTGAACATTTTTGCGAATGATGTGTCCTGGATGTTGGCCGAACGATTGTGGTAGATAGAATAAATCACAGCTTTGCAGCATGAAGACGGCGATGCCTGACGCCGCTGTTATTTTGCTCTTTTCTGTAATTCAGAGCTTCAAAGCTAGGCTTAACAAGCTCAGGAAGTGACTCAATCGGATAAGGAAGTTTTTGTTTGCCTGGCTAAGAGAATGGTGCATTGTAGGGAAGTGAGCGAGTTCGAGGTCTATGCCACCAGCATAGAAGCCGGAACCAGGAGTTCTGGTCGTATCTCAGTGAGCGTTGGTTAACCGACTTGATTACTTGGGCGAATCATGCTGTGACCCTTGGTAATGAAACCACTAATCGGGTCAAATCTGCTAACAGGTACAATAAGTGAAACTTACTGAGTCTTCTTCGTTGCTCACCTGTGTGCAGGCCATAATCAACAGGAATGAGCAGTTAGAAACTAAGTACAGAAGACTAGTAAGCGTTCCGCTTGTGGCGGCCGACCGGAAGGTGCGTCAGTGCCATCTCGTTTAGAGTGTTTGGGCCGGCTTCCGCCACAGCTCAGGAGAGGGTTAGCCGCAACCACAAGAAAAGTGTCAGTTGGCCCACAGCACACACTCGTACCTTGTTTTTCGCGACGGCAATCTGGTCAATAGGAACCATGAAGTGCTCGTGCTCCTTTACGAGCTCATGGTTGCTGCCCATGTCGCCATATGAAGGCTATGCTGCTGATACCAGCCAGCCGGCTGGTTCCGTTGGTTAGTCTAGTAGGTCTATGGTCATTTTCATCGGGTAGCCTTTCACTAATTGTCTTCTCATTTATTTTCCAGGTACAACTACGGAACACATTTCTGACGAGTTCTGTAATCTTTCAATCGGTCACATTATGTTTCCAACCAAATGGCTTCATACTTACGGACAACGCAAGCGTCACGGCAACCAAGGCATCCAGGCCTTTGTGTTGAAGACAAGCTTGTTGCGTAGGAAAGGGGGTGCTATTCGTTTGTTTCGTATGTACCTTCAGCGTGTGGCGATGGTGCCACCCGTCAACGAGGATCACCTTCAGCATCAAGTGTATCATACGCTGCAGCCAGCAACACTTACCTGTGGCGAGGCACTCTATACGGTGCTTTAATTTCACTTCTCAAAAGTGTTACCATCAACCGGAACTTCATTATCCTAGATTGAAAAATTATTGTAGTCACTGTTATTCCAGGTGCGGTCACGGTTGACTTGCGGTCTCGTTCGTTGTTTCCTTATATGGCACGTAGAATCGCCAATGCATGCCGACCATCTAGTCTAGCGCGTAACAAGCGCCTTGTGAGCAGGAGAGACGGAGATTTTTGAGGAGCAATGCTCAGTACATACCTCACTTATTCGCTCATTCTTCAGCGTTTACAAATGATTGGGAAACCTTTCATATGTGTACACCTGATCCTTCGTGTTAAAGGGTCAACAGAGGTAGAAAATCGGTGATCTATTCTGGCATAACCACGGACACTATCGTTGATCCCTGGCTGCAAAAGGATGCACCGATAGTTCCGTTATTAAGTACCAGAGTTGCATGAACAATAATGAAAAATTTTGAGTTCCGGTAACCACTGAGCACAGTTAGCATGATACATGGCCTTCGGTGTGCTTTCATGGTTATCTCTACAATTACACGTGTGCTAATCGTTTGCATCGAACGAGTAACTGTATCATCACTAGTGATCCATGCTACGTGAATACAGTGAACACAACTGAAATTACTAGCAACTGTGGGATACTCTAATGAATCGCCTTTTGTGAACGACATTAGGCACAAACATCACCTTCCTTTAGTTATATCGTTATTGTTTGGAACAACATGGACGATTACACTTGTCAGAAGCAAGCCACGTTTAACTACTGGAATTGTATATTGTCATCTTCATTACATTTAGAAATCTGTACCAACATAAATTTTTATCCAGATACAACCGCATTATAACGCTATGCTTTGTTCACGAGGTTCAATCATGGACCGCAAATCCGCCATCTTGCCATTTTGAATGTTCCCGCCATAAATTTCAGCCAGTCAAATGGGGATGACGCCGCAAACACCAGTCACTTGATGGTGGCAGAAGTAGGAAGTGATTTTAAATTTGCCTCTTTAGTTACAATCGCTGCTTATCAATGGACTCATTGCTCGGTAGCGCGGGAGAAAGGGTTCGACTATTTTCAATCAATGTTGTCTCTTTTTATTCCCATGCCTTCGTAAACCACGCTTGAGACCGCACTCGCTTTCCAGAATCGTCCCCGGTCTTGGAAAACATGGACATCAATGGCTAATTAATCGTGGTCCATATGATTTGGCGATTGTAGGGCATCTGATAACGCGATACCGTGTCATTTGCGCTGAACGCTCATTAACTTGCGACAGCTGATGACAGTGCAAACATCAGTGGCCAAAGAGAGCTTCACGGATTCACGGATTTTTACGCAGGATCGAGGCTTTCTCCCCAAGTTTCCAGGTCTGTTTTTGTCGTTCAGCGGCTGTCGTTCACCAGAAAGGCACATCGATAATGAGAAAAAATTTGCAGCACCACTCTTTAAGTTCTCAGCGCGGGGGGCTGTGCTTGATGGACCCGACCAGCCTATAAGAAATTCGTTGCCCAGTGGAACTAAACCAAGCAGGTAGTCTTTAGGCATTCTGCTCAAAGCGCCAACCGCCCCACCAAACATCATATGGAGTATGTTCTGAACATCCATCACAATTATGGTAATCATTTCTGCCTTCCTAAAAGAATACCGCTTTAACCAAATTATATTGGGCTCATCTGCATATTTTGACCTCGGGCCTCTGGCGAACAGTATCAATGAAATAGCGTTAACAGAAACCTCCTCTATCGGCACACATTGTTCCAGGAGGCTTCTTCGTCTTTCTGGGCAGTAATTGATGGGAAAGAAACCTTGGTAAGCCGGGATACATAGCAGCGAAGCGACAGAATCGCTGGCTTATCTGTTATGACGTATGGTTTTCGTGGGAGAACGGTGCTAGTCGCTGTGACCCCTTGACATAATCCAAAGTGCTGTGCCGCGGAATAACTGTAGTTTTGACTGTGTTTTTGGTCTTGTACTTAGACCGATTTTGTAATAGCCTGAAGACAGGTTTTCTGTTACTATAGGTCTCCTTTGAGCCGGTTACGTGCGCCGGGAAAGTTGTGGGAATTCAACGTAAGTCCATTGGATGCGTCAATAATAATAATAATGTTTATTCCCAACAAGTGGGTGGCATACCTTTAAGCATAATCATACTGTTACAGTCGGAATAAGGACATGACTGGTGGGGTTTGTGGGTACTGGGAATTTCGTGGAAGAGGGACGGTGACACAAGCAGTGGGCATTATCCAAAATAGACTTGGTCATGCCTGAGACGGCATGAGTAGGGAACCAAAATTGCACGGGCTCTTCCTCTCTTATGGAGAACCTATCAGATGAGACAAGATACGATCTGTAAGATCTGAGAGTGTCCGGCAAAAACAATTCGAGCGAGGACATAACGAGAGGCCTTCTGCCTGGTACGTGAAGTGAACTTCAAACTGCAGAAAATGTGGAACCAGAATAACGGATCTGGAGAGGCAACAGAACTCTCACCATCTGACCGGCCAAGGTGAACTAGAGCCTGAAACCGTTACTGACGTTTCGTGTCCTTGGGCCTTTGGACGTATGGCCAGTGTCACGAAAAACCGTAAGTGGGGATGCTGAAATAGGGGACTATGTAGCACAAACGATGGTAGTAGGAATCTCAGAATCTCATTGCGCAGTAAAACTGGAGAGACTCGTTGGTTGTTGATCTTGTAGATTTAATCTGCTCGCCGAGCTTGGCAATTGGCTTGCGAACGTTTCGTCATCACACGAAGAGAAACCATCGATACGCAGTTGGGTGAGTATTACTTCCTTGCATGCTTGCGTTCATAGAGCATATGAAGACCAGCTGTTGTATTCTGACGTGATTGGCTGCTTGGGGGTAACGATTCTCGTGGATCCACTGGTCTGTTTGTGATCTTTGTTGCCTTGTGGTTTGCGTTCCCTTGTTTTGTTGGTTATCTCAAGATCTCCTATGTTTAGCAGTTCGTCTTCTGGCTTTGATTGGCATTGCGTTATGGTCTGACGTTCTCGAGCTTGATTGGTTGCTTGTACCGCCATATTTTCATATACACATAACGGTTAGTGTCCCTGCGTCCGCCAGCTCGTGTTTCTGATGGGTGTCTCCTCAATCCAGCTGATCTGTCCGTTTGAAAGCCACTAATGTTGCTGCTGGGGCGGGGTCAGGTGTAAAAAGTTCTTTCGGAGAAGGAGCTCACGCAAACGCAAAGAAGTAAGGCGAACTTCAGGGAAAAATATCTAACTTGGTGAGGGTAGAAAGTAAAAAGCATTGAGATGTTTAAATCCAACGGAAGGTTCAGCAGCTTGGAACGAACGCTTCCCGGAGGCGGTTGGGTTCAGATGAAGACTTTTATTGCGACTTCCAGGTAAGAGTAGTGGGCGAGAGGGCGCAGTCAAGGTAGGAGTAAACATTTGCGGGTTTTGGCTACCGCGAAACTGAAATTTCAAGGTCAGGTGTTGTAGAAACTTTTTTTGGATTCTAGCCTATCCATAGGTTTTTACTTATTTTTTATACTAGCTAACTATTTATTCACGGTAGTTCCCAAACTAGCCACGATCACAAGGCTATTGGCTCTCCTTCATTAGGCCTAGTCTCATTAGTGTCAGCCTCCAGTCCGTCGAACACGTTCAGTCCTCATCGGCATAATCGTCCATGTCGATCTGCTGCCACTGTCACACACTCCCAAAGCCCTATTATTATCTAATCTGCCAGCTCGTATAGGTGGCTAGGATTAAACTGAGACCCTTGCAATACTACTGAAACTTCCCTACTACTGTAGTGCCCTCTCATCCGTATTCCCTCAAATCAAATATTCGTTCAACCTGCTCCGAAGTACCTCACTATGACGCCGCTCCCGTCTTCCTCCTCAAAGCGGTTGCTAGACCCCGAATCCCCATCATCTATCCCCCAGTACGTTCCAAGAAGCGCCTCACAGCCAGACGACCCAGCTCCCAACCCTCTCACCTTTCGAAGTCGGTAAATACTGCACTCCAAGCAACCTCAGATTGTTCAGTAATACTAACTGACATATATTTGCCTCAACCGGGCAACACTCATCTCTCCCCGTCACCAGTAGGATCTCAGGTCCTGAAAGACCTGGAAAATCTTAGAGCACGTTTGCACAAGATGGAGCATGAAATATCCTTCCTCCAAAACATACAACCTATAGCGTGTCTTCTAAACCTGACGCGACATGCGATCCAGCCACCCTGGAAAAAGCGTCGACTCTTATTGACACGATTGCCGTTGAGATTTGTCAACGAATTGAATGCCGTCGTCAGGTCCTAATATTCAATACGCCTGATCGAATTTCTCCTGAACATACTAAAACTGCCCTCCTGACTGCATGTGGCATGCTTGGCGCCACGTGCACAGCTGAACGGCTCCGAAAATCAAAACCGTCCATGTGCTGCCCAATAATGCTGCAGTTCCAGGATGAAAACGATGCCTTGCGTCTGCTAACATCCCAAGCTCTCCTCTGCTCTACCAAAATTTCCGAACCATAAAAGTTAAAGCTGCCCGAACTCGAATCCAAAGACAGCTTACCAAAAAACTGCCACCCTCACTCCCTCTGACGCTCCTAAATACCTCGCCAACTCATATGATCAGCAAAGCGATCAACTCCCCAATCGTGAAGACTCCTGGCGCATCCATGAATGGAGCTCACAGATGTCCCAGCACAAACCTTCGGCCCACCTGTGCCACTGCAAATTCGATCCCATATGCTGTCGTACCTAAACCTGTAACGCCACCAACCGCCAGTACGCGTTGACGCTCCTGTAGTCCTTAAACTCTCAGTGCCATATGATTACTCCCAGCACTGAACCAACTCCAAACTATTCAGCACTCTCTAGCTTCGTAGCCTTGCGAGACCCTGAACCCTCCACCGCTCCTGCAAATGGACTTTCTGCTTTACCACTCATGAAAGCTCCAAAAGTCTCCATCAGCCCAGTCGACCTCTCTCCAGGTCCTAAAACGACCAATGCAGTACGTCCCAAACCGGAGCAATGACTACACCAATTGTCGACAGCACTCGTTCTCGTCGCAGACCCCTGACCTCTGTCTCTCCGCGTTCCACCTCCACCAAAGTACGCCTTAGGGCTCAAACATTTATTGCCTAGGCCGCGATACGCAACGCACCCTCAGTTGCACCCCCGAAAATCTGACCCCTCATATGCTGTCGTACCTAAGCCTGTTGGGCCATCAACCACCATTACTTACGTTGACCCTCCCATAGTACCTTTAAACTCACAGTGCTCTACGATCTCTCCTAGTACTGAACCCACCCCAAACCATCCAGTAGCTTCTTGCTTCATAACCTTACCAGACCCTGAGGCTTCCACCGCTCCTGCAAATGGACTTTCTGCTTTACCATCCGTGAAAACTGCAAATGTCCCCATCAGCCCTCTAGAACTCTCTCCTGGTCCTGAAGCGACTGATGCGGCACGTCTCCCAGCCAAAACAATGACCGCACCAGGCGTTGACGGTACGTGTGCTCGTCACAGACCCCCTGACCTGCTGTCTCTCCGCGTTCCACCTCCTCCAAAATACACCTTCGGACTCAAACATTTATTGTCAACGCCGCAATACGTAACGCGCCCTCGGGAATTTGCCCCTCGTTCTTCACAAGATAAGTGGACTTTGTCCCGGCCTCCCCATAATCACATGACAAGTACGAACCGCAAGCTTGGTGAAACCTCACATCCGCAAATACCAAAGCTTGGTACTGTAATGCCCCTGCCCGTTCAAACTTCTCGAATTCCCAACCTTCGTCCTTCGTCTACAAATCTGACCTGTGGCCTCCCACCCCATGCTAGCCTTGTCCTTGGCAGAGCCTATAACCTACAAACACCATTACCAAACCTTAGTCCTTATCAAGCTATGCCCCCTGGCCACCTACATGCTACCTACCTGAGATCCCTATTCGGCAGCTACCTACACCGCTACCTACCGCCTTCTCCGAAGCCTCGCAAGGATCTACAACCTTTAAAAGGCACCTCAAGCTTTACACACCATGTGCCAGGAAGAAACTCATATCCACAACGACCGATGACCAACTCCGTCCCCCATCCGTTTTCGCTACCAAACCTACCAACTTTTGTCCCACCTGAACACCATTTTCGGCAGCCTCCCATCCCTCCACAGCCACCACCCATTTTTACATCCCACCCTCCTCCACACCTGACGATGCAGAAGGCGACACGATCGGCAGCTCTGTATTCAACTGCATGCCACTCTCCCAGAGTCATTCCGTACCCTATACTGAACCTGATACAGCACCTCCTGCCGTGGGTCCAGACCTATTTAACCAACTATCCACCCATCCACCACCAATATTAAAAACTCCTCCCGGACTCCGACCCCTACTTCATACTACCCTACCTTCAGCTACCAAGTCCCTCCAGTACTAAACTCCACCGTGAGTGAGGTTATAAAGTTCCTACTCAGTACCGTTTACTCACCAACGAGCCTGTCAATAATGTTGTTCAACGCCCGCTCTTTACTGCCCAAAATTCATAATCTCCGAGCAATTAGCGCCATTGCTCAACCAAGTGTGATCTGCGTGACTGAAACATGGCTCACAGATGAAACTCCTGACACGGCCATCTCACTCCCTGGCTATGATATTCATCGCTCTGATAGGAAAAACTCAAGAGGCGGC
Source organism: Clonorchis sinensis (assembly GCA_003604175.2). Classification (NCBI taxonomy): domain Eukaryota; kingdom Metazoa; phylum Platyhelminthes; class Trematoda; order Opisthorchiida; family Opisthorchiidae; genus Clonorchis; species Clonorchis sinensis. The sequence continues at coordinate 219,745,576 of CM030369.1, read as the reverse complement.
GGCTGTGCCATCTACTCCAAAACAGAACTTCGTGCAACTCCCTTTGTTGATTCTTCCCTGGAAGGGATTCCGGAGACTACCTGGATATCTACAGAACGGACCAAAAGACCTGTACTAGTAGGTTGTATCTATCTACCACCGGCCCCTTCCCCCGACTCTATTGCCGACCTTTCCCGTATTATCTCCACTGCGCATGCCCTTCCTCATACGTCTAAATTTCTGCTGGGTGACTTTAACCTGCCGGATGTTTCCTGGTCTCCCACTATCGGCCCCATCCGTTATGCCGCGCTGCTCGCCCAACTTAGTGTGGAGGGCTGGTCCCAACTTGTACGTCGCCCCACTCGTGGCTTACATACCCTGGACCTAATATTTTCCAACGATGGCCATTTGGCTACAGCTGCAGTTGGTCCTTGCTTCCCAGGAAGTGATCACTGCGTCGTTTCTTGCAACGCAGTCAGTTACGGCCAAACTGTTCCTCTGAGTCCATCCCTGTTTCATCTCCTCTCCCCGGATATTTTACAAGCCTTTTCGTCCACGCTGGCCTCCCAGAATTGGGATGACTTCTTCCTCTCGACAAATACCCACCGCGTCTGTGACATCTTTTACCAAAACCTATTGACTGCTCTTCACCTTGTCTCTCCTGTAAAACGTTTTCACTCCAATGTCTCCGGCCACGATAGGTTATTGAAAATCTTGGATGCAAAAATACACCGGGCTAGCAGAGAATATAGGAAGTCTCAGGATTTCTCGTTACTAATTCTTATCAGTAAACTCTCTACTGACCGAGAATCCTTGCGGGTATCTCTCGAACGCCGAGAAGAGAGCACCGTCCTCAGAGCCCCTTCTAATCCCAAATCACTCAGCCGGCTGTTCCGTAGGCGTTGTATCCCGAACAACCACCCAATTGCCTGTTTGCGTTTCACAGATAGTGGCCCCGTCACTGATCCTGTCAATATTGCAGACCATCTGAACGCTTACTTCGCCAGCTGTTACCTACCCATTCCTCCCAACTCCGAACCCTTCTCACTGCTGCATCTCTTCAAACTCTTAATGGTCAAGGTAACCACCCGACTCTCAGTAACGTAACCATCTCCCAAGCTGATGTTTCATCCCTTCTCCTGAAGATTAAGGACTCTGTTGTGCCAGGGGCCGACGGTCTTCCACCGCGTGTCTTGAGACAAGGCGGCCAAAATATTGGCATCCTTGTACTAAATCTTTTTGCCTCTATATACAATGGAGTCGTCCCCCTCCAGTGGAAGAAGTCTATAATCCACCCGCATTTCAAATCTGGTTCTAGACAAACTCCTTCCAACTACAGGGAATCCACCATACCTCCCTCCTAATGAGAACCCTTGAACGCCTGGTCAAAGGTCCATTAACCAAGTTCCTCCTGGCTAATAATGCCATAGATAACCGGCAGTATGGGTTCCTGTCTCAAAGATCCGTTAGTGGCTGCCAGCTCCACTTCTTTGAGACCATCACAGCAGCCTACGACGCTGGATACTCCATTGTAACAGTCTACCTGGACATTCAAAAGCCTTTGACCAGGTCCCCATGCCTCCCTGCTACGCAAACTTAGTACCGTTGGCATCACCGGAACCTTATTGCAGTGGTTCGCTTCCTACTTATCAGACAGGACGCAAATAACGCAAATCGGGGACATACAATCATCTCCACTATCGATCACTAGTGGAGTCATCCAAGGAAGCGTGCTAGGCCCCATCCTTTTCTTATTGTATATCAATGACGTCTTCGGCGCCATATCCCATGGTAAGGCTTTCCTCTTCGCGGACGATATAAAAATCGCGTACACATTCCCCCTCTACACAAGCCCTTGCCTTTCACCAGATTAAGCGAGACTTAGATTCATTGACTCGCTGGTCAAACGACTCTGGCCTAAGCTTCTCCTCCACAAAATCCTGCATAACCTCCTGTCGCTGCTCACTCCCGGCTGACGCTTTCACAATTAATGGAAATCCTATCACTCATTCCACGGAGATCAAAGATCTCGGCCTCAGATACTCCTGTACTTTTAGCTTTTCCCACCAAGTGCAGTTTCAGGTTGCCAGAGCACGCAGGCTCAGTTTTTAGTACTGCGCTCCTGTCACCTTCCAGACACGATGGTTGCAATTTTCAAGCTATGCGTAAGACCAATCGTGGAATTCTGTCCCGTATTCTCCTCACTCTACACCCAAAGTTGCAGACTTGCAATTGAAAGCGTCCAACGCTCATTCACGAAAAAGCTGTTCCCTCGGTCCACCCCCTCTTACCGTTCCCGCTGCCAAATCCTAGGCCTCGAACCACTATGGCTTAGACGGTTAAAGCTGAATCTAACTCTCTTACACCGTCTGCTGCACAAAGACACCTTTATAGCAGAGGCCAGACCAAATATAAACTCGCAACCCCACTACAGACTCCGTAACTCCTGCAACCTCTTAGTATGTCCCCTAGCTCGTACAAACCTACGCCACTACTTCTTCCTAGTTTATTACGCTCGCATCTGGAACAACCTTCCTGAGCAGCTGCGAAGCATCACGCATCGTCATACTTTTTCCCAGTCCGTAGACAAATTCCTTACCTGTGAAACTGCTGCCGCCTTACTTAATACCCAACTACCCCCTGACCTCCTCTACGAATCGGGTCCAGTGCGCGTTTGAGTTTAGCGACGACACAGTTAGTGGGCAAGTAAAAGATCCTGTTATCATTTCTTCCTATCCTCTTGACTCGCTTTAAGCTAATGTAGGACTTAAATGCCTACTTGATCTAAATGTGCTGTGTTACTGGCTTGGTTGTTTTCTTTTTTCCCCAGGCATCTTACACCTCGTTCTAGTATAGTCCCTACCCCGGATTACTCTATCAGCTCTGTCTAGTGACTGGTGCCCTCAGCCTAACTCTAACTGACAAGAACCAAACCAGAGTCAGCTTTTTTCTTCATTACCAGAGCGCATTCTGCGCCTATATATATATCCATCTGATGATTTACTGCACCATACACTCTCACACACAACATCGCGGTAAGCTTCTGCTCGACGTGATAGCTCACATCAGCGCTCCGACGCCGTTTAGCCATGGTGCAATCGCTGTGAATATCACTATTCCACTCCTACTGTCTCATTGGCAGCTGTCAGTTCACTTCTCCTCCGCGACTTGCCTCTACCAGCGTCTGTATGCCGTTTGTCTGCTCGAATTGACTGAGCTGTCTTTACTGGCCTTGCTTTCCCCGACCAGAAAAAAATTGGTAGCTGGAGTATTTTTAATGCACAAACCGCATTTATGACTGCTTGGTTGGTTTTCCACCTTGCAGATCTGGTAGCATGCACGAGGGATGAAAACCTCGTGTGGTGGACGGGTACGCCCTGCAGGGTCGCTCTGTTACGTTGCACCATGGTGCGTTCGTATACCCGTCACCCCTCCAGTAGCACGGGTGCATCGCCCATCGCCGGTGGTTCTGAGCCTGGCCTTTAAATTCAGGAAATCAAAAAAGTACCGCTGACTTCTGTTTGTTGCTGTTGGTGCTGGGCTCGCCTCGGTTGAGTTTTGTATCTGGCAACGCCATAAACCACAGATGAAGAAAAAACTGACCTCTCATCTGTAAAAAAACAATAAAAGAAAAAAATACACCTGGAATAGCCTGAAGATACTCTGCAATGCCCATGGCTTACATCGACGAGCATAGCTGTATCTGCCTTCATCAGAACAGAGGCTACACCGCACCAAAGCCCACTCCGTCAACCAAACAAAGAACACATCTACCTGCCGCTCCCAGTGGTAGACATGAAAGTCTTCATCATTGCACCACTTACAGATTAAAGCTGATAGCAGTGCTTCGGGGACTGGTGACTATTTCTCTTGTACATGCTTTCTCTCCTGGTACTGTCCAACCCATGTAATAAATAACAGATTAACCAGTTATCTCGGAAGTTCACTCCCGTCCGCCCTTATACATCTGATTTCCACACCACCACTTTGCATGCTTATATCGGCCTTTACTAGATCCCTTGTAATTTAATATCGTATGTTAGCAAACCCACCCCTTGGTCGCTAGTCTATTAAGTACAAATTCATCTATATCCTATTCCATACAATCACTTGTCATCACCCTAATCGCGGCAGACGTCAAGTTTTTCTTTCAATGTATATTAATGCACATTACCCCATTTGTTGTCTTTTCAAACTCACCATGCTTTACTAATTTCATCCCACCCCCTCATCTTCCCAAGCTTCGAACTTCGGCAATGCCTGGTTTGGAGGACCTGGTTGGCTGTTACCCACTCCACCTGGCCGGTGATCTTCAACCACAGGATCCCAAAACGGACCAAAAGAACCCTGCGATTCCATATCGGCTTCGCTCCACCTTGTTTCCTCGGCCAGCCTGAAATGAATCCCGCTGCCCAAAGAACTGCACACCCCAGCCCACTCACCTTAAAATGTGACGTCCGTTACGGGGCTGTCCAAAACTGAAGCATGTCAGGCCAATGATGGCACGGCACTGCCATACCCAGTTCGATAGCACACCCGCAACTATTCCATTCCTTCTCGACCGTGCCCTCGCCCACTCGTTCCATTAACTGCAAATACGACGAACTCCCCAATCGACCCCAGCTGACTCCATGACACATTCATTCCAACCTGCTGAACTGTTGGTTGAAATTTAACCATCTCTGTGTTACTGTGCTTCCCACCAAATCCAATAACTTTCTATACAGTTCGCGTTCCGGCTCGTGTGTTGCCACCATCTCTCTCTTCCAAAGGAACTATTATGCCCGCCTCCACAACAGCGACACCAGTGAGTCACTACAGTTTAACTGTATACCATGTTTCTGAGATCCCTGCTACCATTTACCCGCTTTGCTGGTCCCTCCATTTCATCATCCCCACTTACGCTTTTGTGACCCTGGCCACGAGCCCAATAGTCCAAGGCCGCGAGGCCTCAGCGGTTGTTTTTGGCTTCAGTTCAATTTGATCGGCTGGATGATGCCAACTTTGCTGCTTCACCAGATCTGATGTTCTGGTTTCTGATTTTCCACAGCTTACATTTCTCTTGTCATATTTCAGGCATGAAGCCTCTTGTTTTGCCCTCCCTCGCTTTGTTTTTGCCCGCCACCTTCAAATCCTAACGATCTGACCTTGCTTGATGTTCTCTTCGACAAAAGAGCTTCCTGCTCGTGCCGGTTTAGTGACGACCACGTTTACATTGGATACAGCTCACCGCCTATGGCGCTGTCCTCTTTTCCCACCCAAAACCCCCTGTACTCACAGTCCCACCAGTCATACCTTTATTCTGACTGTAACCTTATGATCATGCCTGACGGCATGCCCCCACAGTTGGGAATAAACATTATTATTATTATTATATTAGCAAACTGAGATACTTCATTTTCTGAACAGCTTTCGTGCCACGGACGTCGTGTTTGGGCAGCTAGGCCTCAGGACGTGCATTTCTGTGAGGGCGGGTTGTCATGGGCTTGCCTGGGAATTCCGCAAGGAGAGCGAGACCAGTAATTTTGCAGGTAATATTGGATTTTTCCGGTCAAGGATCCTTCTGGCTGTAATGCATAGATCGTGTGGAGTGAATAACAGCACCATTATCGTCATTTTCATCTGTTAGAACCGTACTTTGCTCCATTACATTGGTCGTGTCTGCCACAGTTTCGTTCACCGATGAGTCAGGAGGTGAGGTAGGTAACACGCATTGGAGGCAGGAGCGCTGATATATTGGTGCGTAAATACACAACTGTCATTGGACCGTTAGGTGGGGGTTGGGAAGGGAGCCATGCAGCCCAGAAGGCAGTAGCTTGGATGCATGAACGCCATGAGGGGCGCAACTGGGCCATGTCTGGCAATGTCTCCTAACCATTGATGTGGCCCGTCTCAGAGTCCCCATCCGGGAATCAGCAGTGACCAGCGCAGCTGAGTTTGTTGGTAATGGCTTTATATTTCGCTGCCTTTGGCTCGTTTCAACCCTTCACGTGGTTGTGCGAAAAAAACAACCTTCGGAAGTCAGTCGACTGGCATGCGCATCGTGGCCAAGCCAGCGCAACCTATGCAGTGTGATCAGTTCATCACATTGGGTGAGTTATTCTCCCGAATACCATTCGAAGTACTTCAGCATTCCCTATCCGGTGTTCTTCGTACAATGCTCCGAACATCGATGGTCAAACACCGAAAGTCTTTTGGCGTCCTCAGGTTCTCATCCATAGGGTAATACAGAGCGCACCACAGCATTGACGAGATAAGCTGATGTCCACCCATGCCACAAGTGACGCAAGCTAAAAAAGCTGCTCTGTTTTCAGATTCGCATGGAAATATCATCTTCCGCGAGACCAACGGTGAACAAATTCGTCCACTATCTCAATCGGTTCACCCGCAAGCAAGAGGCTAGTGTTCGGGCATACCCAGTCTTGCACTAGCACTTCTGCAGGTGTGAAGCGCGTGCCGAACCGTGAGGCGGAATTAGTTAGATTATTTTAATATTCTTCGCATTACCACGGCGTCAGATCAAGAGAGATATGTCTTCTTCATACCCGATATCTGTGAGCGGACGCCCCCAGGAGAACTTCGACTCCACAGGCCTTAGAGGCTGATAGTGAGTCTTCCGTGATCGTGTCAATGACGAAGTTGAATAGGAAAGGTGAAAGAGAACAGCCCGTCTGACAACCTTAGATCTTCACATGGCCGCGGAAGTTGGCGTACAGCGTCTTAAGGAGGGTCAATAATTTATGGCGGACACCTTTGCTCCACAGACATTGCCATAGTGCCTGGCGGTCTACAGAGTCAAAGGCAGCTTTCAGATCGAGGTACACAACCATTGTTGGTTGCTGGAAGCAAGTGTCGCTGCTCAAGAATCTGTCAGAGGATGAGACATGATCGATGCATCCTCTTTCAGGACGGAACCCAGCTTGGTTTTCAGGGACCAGTCTCTCCCTGTGTTCAGTCAACCTTCGAAGGATAAGACCAGAGCACTTTCGATGCCACAGCTAACAAGCTGATGCCACGGTGGTTTTCGCACAGGGTCCGCGTACCCTTTTTGAAGATTGGGATAACTGTCGACGTGCCCCATTCTGCAGGCACCTTCTCTTCATTCCATATAGCAACAACAAGCTTTGTAAGATGGGTCACTAGGGTTCTCCGCACTCTTTGAAGAAGGCTGGATAGAGACCGTCAGTCCTGGTGCCTTCTCACGTTTTAGCGCAGATATTTTGTACTTCCGAAGGGTCATGGTTTACATTCCACTCGCCCGTATGCATTATCTCCACAGGCTGCGTTGCAGGAGACCAGCTGAACTGTTCTTCGAAGTGTTCGGCCTTTCTTTCTAGTCGACGTTTTTAGGTGAATTAATGAGCCGTCATTTTCACTTATCGTTTCGCTGACCGTTGCTTTCCTGGGACCAGTCGGTCGTATCAGTTGATATAGAGCACGGCTGTTTCCCGTAGCAAAAGCCTTCTCCATCTCTCGAGCTTTCGATTTCCATCAGAGCTCTCGGTCTTTCCTTAGTTTCGTCACTATTTGGCGTTTGAGGGATTTGCGTGCGCCGTCGTACTCGTTGCCTGCTGGTATGGATTTTTGTCAATCATGGATAGCGACTTTGCCGATATCCAGTGGTTTTGTGGTCGAATCGGAGGTTGAACAGACAGCAGTGAACGCCGCTAATATGGCTCCGTTCACGTTTTGCCACGTTTCATCCACATGCTCACAGCCAGTGCAGTGATTCACTGTGGAGAGTTTTGGGCTAGCTCAGGTCGGTACTGTTGAGCTATGGTTGATCTTCGAAGACTGTGGATTAACATGCTTCTTGCTAGTTCGAGGGCCTGAAGGGAAGCGACCGTCAGCCTTGCACGCACCATGGCCTGATCGGAATCAAGTGGTGTGCCCCAGAAAGAACGGCGGTTTTGAATTGTGGATCTTCACCGGTAGCTGATGGCCACGTGGTCCGACTGGTTCCACGGTTGATTCGCAGTTAGTGGCCGTCAGGTTACAATGCGGATGCTTATGTTGAAAGTTCGTACTTGCCAGAAACAGTCCATGGTCAGCAATCGGCTGAAAGATTCGATCTTTGTTGTCTGTGCGGCGAGCATTGACTCCAGCTCGACCGCCCAAATGTGATTCAAGGAGCTAAGACGACCTACTTGGGCATTCATATCGTCTGCAAGGATCACAATATCAGTGCTTTTTGCCTGCCGGATGACCCTGGATAGTTCTTGATAGAATCTACCCTTCTCAACACAGAACTGCACTCCGTTGGTGCATAAGCTCAATTTTGTAAAGTGGAATGCGGTCAAACAGGACGTCCATAGCACAATTCCCAGGTCGATCTGGGGAAGGATATGAAACGGGATGAGAGCAATATGGCCTGGAGAGTTACAGGAGCCAGTAGACAGTAGATGGTCCTTTAATAGGAAGAAACTGAACATTTGGTGGTGGCACCAGGTGTTTGGACGAGACGGATAATGATGGATCTGCTCAGTAGTTTGGTTATCAAATCAAGCTAAGATTGTCAATGTAGATATTACACTTCCTGAGACAGAGGACAGTTCGATATAAGGACAGGGAGGCGGCGTGGTAAGAGGGATCAAAAGGTAAGGAAATGTGGGGTGGAACTTGAGATGGCGGACTAGATTTCTTGAAGTTTATTAGTGAGCTGGACAATACTTGAAAATCAGGGGGAAGATGAGTGTAAGGGTGATGGTTTCGTCCCTGAAGCACCACATTTGGCTTTAACCCATAAGTGGGGCACGGCGAAGCAGACTTTCGGCGCTAGCCCTGCACGTTGGCAGTGGAGGTTTGGTGTTCCACTGTAATATGTATATATATATATATATGTGTCCAATCCTGGGAGCAGTAGGTAGGTTGTTTTTTGTTTGCTTGACGAGGTGGGTTTTCGTACGGTATAGCCTCCACTCACGAAGGCAGCTACAGCTATGCGCGTCGATGTGGGCCATGGGCATCGCAGAGTATCTTCGGGTTATCCCAGGTATATTTTCGACACACAATTCCAGTTTTATCTGTAGGTAATGGCGTTGCCAGATAAATAACTCAACCGGAGCAAGTCCAACACCAGCAGCAACACACAAGACAGCTTTAAGTTCAACATTAATATCATTAATGATAAGTTTATATCCAAACCATACCGCATACCAACTGAGGCATGACGAGTCGTTACAACCTGTGTGGGGCGGGCGAGAAAAGCGCAACCAAAAAGATACACTTATAAGGTGGAAAGTCACCCGCGTTGTGTAACCAGAAAAGTCGGGACAACCCGGTTGACTTGAACTAAAACTAAAAAATCGTTGCTGGCCAGGAGTGACCTTTGGAGGTTAGGTAAAGCGCCAGGGTTACATAAAGCAAAAATGGAGACGAAGATGGTAGAGTTTGAAGTGGAGACAAATGCCAAGTTGCGTCCCAGAAAGATGGTTTACGTAGAATCAAATTAGACTTACCAGTGTCGCTGTTATAGGTAGGTCAGGTGTAAAAGGGGTTTTCGATGGAGAGGTGGTGCTAATGTATGGGGTCGAACGAACACTGTAAATCAAATCGTTTAATTTATGGAAGAGGTAAATTGAAAAATGGGTAGCCATTGAACTAGCTGTCACGGGCGATGACAGGAAATTGTGGCAGTGTTTAGCTCGGCTGAAGAATAAAATTAGAGAGTCTCCGTCGTGTAAAGTTTTGTGGGATCATTAGTAGAAAGACAGCAGACAGCTAATGATTGGTTGAGCGAGAGCTGCCGAGATAATGGATGGGGACTGTAGTGTAACTGAAAGCGACTACCTGAACTGAACTGAAAGATGGGAGTAAGGTTCACCAGTCACTCAGTCACTGCTGTCAGCTCGAAGCCAAAACAGCCGAAATGCGCTAGCCGTGACCTGTAGTATTCATGGAATTATACAGGTTTTATACTTTATCCGTATATGATCACTTCATGGAACAAACAGGGAGAACATGTGTTGTGCCTGGCTGACGAACTGGACATTCAGTGGCACAACCACAACTAAGACGAACGAGGCATTGCCTTGCACGTCTGGCGAGCAAACAGTTAACCGCCGCTGCTTGAGTCAGGTCGAGGAGGAGGAAAATTGAGTTGTAACTGTCAGTAGGAGAGTGGAAATGGAATGGTGTTATTCAGAGCAAGCGCTTCAAAGCTAAACATCGACGGAGCTTTAGCCTGTACTATCATGTCGAGCCGATGCACACTGGGGTGTTGTATTTGTGAGAGCTTAGTGGGCAATACAATAATTTCGTTCACTGGGCACCATCAGACGGACTTATTTTTTCGGGCGTATAGCGCACTCTAGCGATGAAAATAGCGCTGCTTTCGGTTTGGTTCATGTCAGTTACAGCTAAGCCAAACAAATCATCAGTCGTTAGACAGAGCTCACGGAGAAATCTAGGGCAGAGAACTGCTTGGAACGAGGTGGACGTTGTCTGGGATAAAAGGCCTGTAAAACAACACTGTCGGAGAAAACAGGCATTCAACTGACAACCATGGCCTGAATCAAGTCAAGAAGATAGCAGGATATGATAACGTGATATTTTACCTGCTCCATAACTGTATCGTCGTTAAATTCAAATATGAGTTGTACCCGGTTCAAAGAAGAACTCAAGGACATCTGGGTATGAAGTAAGGCGGCAGCAGTTTCACAAGTAAGGAATATACTCCTGGGAAGCGAAATAGTATGATGGTGCGTGTTATTACGCAGCCGTTTAGGGAGGAACTTTCAGACGAGGAAGTATTAAACCTGGAAGAAGAGGTAGCGTGGGTTAGCACAAGCCAAAGTGCACACTAAGAGGTTGCTGAAATTTCAGAATCAACAGTGAATGAACCGTTAGCCTAGCCCTTGCCATAAAAGCATTTTGTGCAGCAAACGGTGTAAGAGAGTTAGATTTCGCCTGAGATGTCTGAGCCATGGTTGTTCAAGGGTGAAAATTTGACAGCGGGAGCGGTAAAAGAGAGAGCTGAATTGTTGGAACAATTTTTCGAACTGGACTTGGTGGGAAATGCTAAGATTTCAAGAGTATCTGAAACCAAGGTCTTTGAGTTACCGAAATGCCATTAATTGTGAAAGCATCAGCTAGGAGGGAGCAGTGGCAGCTTACGCCAGAGGCGTTTGATTAGCAAGTCAGCGTGCCTAAGACTTGTTGAACCTGGTGCAAGATTAGTGTTTGTGCAGGAGGATGGGTGGGCAGTTTTTCATCGTTTGCAGAGGAAGGCTTTACCAGGACACAGCGTCGAAGGCGTCGTCGATATATCCTACGAAGTGGACGGGTCCTAGCACGCTTCTTTGAATGTCTCCAGTAGTAACCAATGGTAGAGATGATGGGTTTTCTCCAAGGTATTTTATTTGTGTCCTGTCAGATACGTAGGGTGTGAACCCCTGAAATAAGGTCCCAAAGATGCCGACGATACTACGTTTATGTTGTAGAGATGCATGAGTAACCTGACCAAAACGTTTTTGAATATCTAGCTGAACCATTACAGTGGACTGCCCGGAATCGTAGGCTGCTGAGGTGGTTTCAAAGAAGTGGAGTTGGCGGCCACTGACGAATTTCTGAGCCAGAAATCTCTCCAGCCAATCACACATAGCATTTGTTGCTAGGATGAACCTGGTTAATGGACTATTGAACAGATGTTTCAGGTTACGCATTAAAAAGAAGGTATGGTGGATCCCCCTGTAGCTTGGGGCAGTTTGTCTGGATCTGGATTTGAAATGCGGGCGGAGAGCGGATCTTTTTCGATGGGAGAGGACGATTCCAGAGCTATTCTAGTTCTAAAAGATTAAGGGAAAAAATTTCGGTATCATGACCGGCATGTCTCAGAACACGGGGCGGAACGCCATCAGTCCCCAGCACGATGGAGTCCGTAAAGTTTTTAAGTAGGCTGTAGTTCGAATTGACCCGCCAGATGGTGGCAGCTCCGAAACTTCACTTGATCCGTTGTTTTGGTTCCTCAGTTTTTGCACTCTGCGGTTTTCTTGCCATGTCTCAGGCAGGATGCCCCTTGTTCTGCCACCCATCGTGTTGGTTTTGCCCGCCACCGCAACATTCTGATGATTTGCTCCTGCTTCAGCCCGATATGTTCCCTAAAAGGAAAAACGTGGTAGTAGCTGTGTTTCCCTGCCCTGCTGGTCTATGGGTGACCGCGTCTACTTCAAATAATGTCCATTATTTATGCCGCAGTCCCTTTACCGCGCAATCCTCAGTACCCACTGATCCTTCCAGTCATGCTTTTTCCGACCGAAGTTATGATGCCCACCAATGTGAATACTCAACTGACTCATTTTAACACACCGTAAGTAGCCAGTTATTATCAACTTAATATGTCAGGCTGTTGTGCGCTAACATGCAGCGAGTAGTGGTCGAAAGACCTCCTTGCTTATCTGGGTGAGGTAGAGGTCGCAGTCGAATTCAAGCAGAGTCGAATGGCTGCACGCCGACGTTAATAGGGATCGCCGGTTGAACGGGGTTACACAGCGGTTGGAAAAGCTTACAAATACAAATTTGCGCTGTCAGTAAGGCGTACTTGGCTTTCACCTGGGCTTTATTCTCTATCATACTTCAAGAGATTCTGTCAGCCTCGTTGACTGTCGATGAGAACGGAGAAAGATGCGTCTTCAATAGGCTCGAACAAGGGACAAAAGGTAAAGAAAACCACTCAAGTCCCAGACCATATTACCTGCAAATCGCTGGCTGCAGCGAAGTCTACAATGCGGCCTGGATCTGGACGGTGCTATTGTGTATCTGTGCGAGGTTATCTACTACATAGTTCCAACCAAAAGTTTTGACTAAGTGGGTATGGATTTTACAATGTGATCACTGCACGTAAGCAGTCCGGGAAAGAAAAGGGCATGGAAAGATGCACATTGTTTGAAAAATGGCGGCCGTGGCAAATACGAACGAGTAACTCCTGAATGGATGTTGGGTAAACGTAGTTACATACGACGTCACAAACAAAATGGATTACCGCTTATATTTCGGCGTTGAACGTGAGTGAGATGTACACTTTTCTCGAGTAAACAGATTAGGCTTATGCGCAGGACTGGATTGGTGACATGAAATTACTCACTCAATCTGCGGTCAGGACAAGCTGAAAGTGCAGCAAAAAAACAAATCGGTTAAATTCGATTTAAAGATTCTTCACGGATTCACGGATTAATACACAGGATCAAGACTTTTGCCCAAGTTTCTTGGGTCGGTTTTGTTCTTGTCGTTCAGCGGTTGTTGCTCACCTGAAAGGCACAAGTAAAAAAGGGTGTAGCACTGCTCTTTAAGTTCTCAGTGCGGGGCAGTATGCTTGCAAGCGCGAGGACTCGCGTAAATAAGTGTCTAATAGTGTCTTGAACTGGATTCTAGAAGGAGCGTGGACAACCGTTTGAGGAAGGTTATTCCACGCAGCAACTACCCGAAATAAGAAAAATTTTGCCCACTGAAGGTGTGCGCTCTGAGCTTAAAAATCTCCTAACATGTCACCGCCGTGTGTTTGCTGGGTCAACGGTGAAAAACCTGTTGGTCAAGCCTAGGGCGTAAGTAAGAATTAGGTCCTCTCAGAGGTGACGATACTCCAGGGGAAAGAGGTCAAGCACCGCGGGACGCGTTTCGTAGTACACGGACTTGAGGCCGGCAACCATTTTCGTAGAAGCTCGCTGGACACGCTCAATGAGGATTACCTCTTTCGTGCGTCCCGAGTAAACAACCGGGTTGGCATGTTCAAGTTTAGCGGAGCAAAGTGAACTGTCTCTCTCAGGGCAGTTGGATCCGTGTGAGGTAATTTTTGTATTTAAAGTGCATAAAGGCTTGAGAGGGAATAGTCATCTGTATTAAGAACGTATAAGCAGGCCTCTGGTTAGGTCGTACATAACAACATATTTCGCCTGTCGGACAGCTTGGGGCAGGTGTAAATTCTTGTCACCGAGTTGCGGGTTGGCAAAGAGCATGAGCACAAGAAGAAGAATCATGATGAAGAATCATATACCCTTTTGATGTGGTTTGTACAAGCGAAAAAAGGATAAGTCCAGTGTATAGCGGATAGCTGCGGTTATCGAAGCAGCTGTACACGGAATACATGGGAAATTAGAGGGGTGAGATGGGAACTGCGGCGTTCGGTTGGTAGCATTAATAATAGTAATAATAATATTTGGCCAAGTTTTGGTGAATGACCTAGGGATCAGGGATTGGGTCGGCGTACATATATAATGCTAATATAGTAAAGTCAGATATAGAATAAACCTTATAATGACGATTCAACTCAGTGGTTCCGCTATGATGGCGGTGCAAAAGACCTGCAGTAAAAGTCACGTGGGAATCTTCTGTTTTACGCTCAACTTAAGTCGTCTGTCAGACATAAAGACAAAGCCACAAAATGGATACGTTATTATAACAAGACCGTTGCTCAGCCAGGGTTGTTATGGCTCGAAACGTTGCCCGTATGTTTGCTAGGTAGAGGCAAGTACAGGGCGCGCTATTCAGGGTGTGGCGATAACTTCCAGCTCTGTTACGAAGCCTCATCGTGGGGGCTGCGTTGGGCACATGAGTGACCTGAGAGGGGTGTCAACAAACAGATGAAAAATGAGAGACAACACATCGGAGGTAATAAAAAACGACTCTTGGACAGCAGCAAGTTGGTAAGTAAACTGGACAGTACCACGTTTTGGGAGAGAGAAAGAAGGCGATATTCTGGATTTGCAGCCACTGATTAAGTGACTGCGAGTAGCAGATGCAGCAAAAAGCCAAAAGACTGATTTGAATTCCGAGGATTTGGAAACAAGAAATGCCTTGTATTTTACCGGTATGTAACAACTCTTTGGATCAGCAGGGGGAGCGTGCGTGTTTTGTTATGAGAAAGTAGAGCTTGTGTGGCGTACCCTGAATGGCGATGAAGGTGGCGATTATTTTACGCGTTGGTGTGTTGTGACAGTTCGTTCAGGTTTCTCCTTGTGTTTTTCTCAGAAGCAAAGATAATTTGCCTTCGTCTGTGTATCACAGCATCAACCGGTGTATGACAGAATCAGATAAGCTCTAACTTGTGTTCGGTAAAACCGGGCCACATGGGAGTGCCACCAATAAGAATACCCCTTAATGCTGACATACAACGCACGAGCAATCTGACAGAACTTCACAGAAGAGCCCAATCGGCCACAACCCACCAAAATCTTCTGTAAACCAAACAGATGCATCTTCACCGCAAATCCTTGAACCGCAACAAATTCAGACTTTTGAAAGATAATTTTGCGTAAGGTACAAGCGTCAGGTTTTGAAATTTTCACCCAGAGGGAAAAACTACATCCTCCAGAGGCAAAAGATTCAAACAAAGCGGACTCTTAGGGGGAAAAACCCTGCAGACCAAAAGCAGTTGTCGGAAGAACCAAGGCAAGAAGCAGACAATGATGCCTCAGGGGCCCCTTTCGAGCCTCGGACTCAAACCCGGTGTACCGCTATTGAATTTGATAACCTCTCTGGCAGCACTCCTCTCAACTCCACACCTTCGGACGCAGCAGAGATAGTTTTGATTTACCAATCCACAAATTGCCAGATTCTTTTCAACAAACTTCGAGACATTAAACAGCCCGGTTGCATTGAACAGCCTTCCAAAATTGCACTAAAAGAGACCTGGATCACACCAGATGTCTGATGCGGAGATCTCAATAGAGGGGTACTTTACTTACCGAACTGACTCAAAACGCTGAAGGGCAGTTGGGGCTGCTTTATACATACATTTGGTCCCGACTATCTTGATTGTCTTCTACGAAGCCATCGCCGAAACTTTTGCTGATGCACTGTGGATTCAGATCCCGCTGCGCGGGACCGATTCTCCTCTTCCAGGAGTAGGCCAACGGTGCCTTCAGATTTCATCGAACTAAAAAATAAGCTCCTCATAAAACCCTTGGAGCAACTCCTATCCAGGTACCTCCTTACGCATCTCCTGCCGGTAGGTGGCCACCGCCTTAAAGGTCTCCTGGGTGGAACATTAGCCCATCGGTCCTAGTTGACATTTTGCAGTGGCGCTCACCGAAGTCTCTCAACAGAACGCTTGTGCTCAAAATGTCGCCGCATTCACCAGATTCCACGCAGGCCAACCACCACTCATACTGGATATGGTTATTAGTAACAAAAGACACTTCGTTGATCAAGTGTTAGATGAAGCATTACTGGGACATAGTGACCACTGTAAGCTGGATTTAAGTTTACCTGCTACTGGGCCAAGAACCAGAAAACTCAGAC
>CM030369.1:219669259-219729243 GCA_003604175.2 Clonorchis sinensis | reverse complement strand
CGCAGTGACCAATGTGTGCTGAACTTTGATTTCATCCGCTAAACGGCCAGAAATACCGAACCTCAAACGTGGATTCGGAACTTGTACTGTGCGGACTTCCTAGAAATGAGTAGCTTTCTTAAACTAACGAAACCAGGGCCAGATTCAGCAGAGGAGTTTTACAGAGCCGTTGTCCAGATGGTTCACGAGGCTCAGCGACATTCGTCCCAAGAGCCAGCACGCAGCCGGATGGACCGTAAGCTACCTAAATGGATCCGGCATCTCTGGAAAAGAGGTCTCAAATATTTTTCAAAAGCTTACTACAGGAGACACGGAACATGAGCTGGCGTTTTGTAAAGTGCAAAACAGGTGCACATCAGTTATCCGCCCATGTACGAAAACAAGCCACCGTACTACACCTCTCCTGGGAAAACAAAAGTGCGCTGTTTAAGTACAGGGGACATCGCTGCAGAAGTACGTCAAACGCGTACTCTTTGAGGGAAAGGAACGGGGAACCCACAGGTGACAGAATAGTGGTATGTGAAGTCTACAGAAACACCATGCGGGCCTATATTCTGCCTTAGCCAACTCGTCACAACTAATCTTATCAAGGCGTACCTGTGAACGGCCTTTCACCAGATTGGTCTTCATGGAGGAGGACATTTGTCAACTCTGGCACAAAACAAACCCAGACGTACCAGTTCTGCGCGTTGGATCCAGACGAGGTTCATCCTAGGATCCTGAAGAAATCGTCGATCACACTGGCAAAACATTTCTGCCTGCTGTTTCGTCAGTCGCCCGACAAAGGCGACCCTCCCCCTGCTTGGAGGGAGATGATTGTCACGGCGATCCAGAAAGCTGGTGACCGACTATTGCCTAGCAGCTACAGGCCTATTGGCCTGTGCAAGGTGATAGAACGCGTTATGAAGTGAGCCATCTTAGATCACCTTACTATTAACAACTTTATATCCCTAGTTAAATACGGATTCCTCCCGAACCTTTTCTGCCTGGCGAACATGCTCGCATTCATGGACCGCCTAGCCGAAGCTTAGAACGAGAGACTAGTATCGTATGCTACACTTTTCTATAACTCGAGAGCATTCAGTCGAGTCTTACACATCCCACAGCTCCACAACTCGAGTCTTACGTGATTTAGGTGGAAATTCTACGCCGGGTTAGGCGTTTTCATCAGACGGGACATTCCTAGTGAAGGTAGGTTCGGCCCATTTGCGGTGCCGGTCTCTGTTGAAGTTCTTCGAGGTTCCGTTTTGGAACCACCGCTGTTCCTGGTCTATTTAACGACCTTACAGATGTTCTTGCAAGTCCATGTATACTCTGCGAACGACCTGAAATCTTGGAGATCCAGTGCCACGCAAACGCTGCAAAGCAGTGGTTGTTGGACTGGCACTCTCCTCTGAATAACGAAAGCAGTGCATATAGGTTATTTGGAGAGAGCTCAGTAAACGCCTTTGTCATGCATGGGGAGAATGAACCCGAAGACAACACGAGGATGGATGTCAAAATCATTTTTGTACCTGGCTCTCTTCAGACATGTCCGTCCCACTGCAACATGGGAATTCGGCTCAATAACCTGTCGCCCTTCTGCGGTTGATGGTGTTACTCGCATGGACATCCAAATATTCTATGGAGCCCACATCAGACTGCTGCTTGAATATGCCAACCAAACTGCCTACTCAAGACGCAAGAGTGGCGTAACCCTCACTAGGCGTGTCCGATAAGCTGCTACAAAAACTTTCGTCTGCCTGAAACCCGTTGAATATGAAACGCATCTTGCGGGGCTTAGTCCTTTTCCCCTAGATCATCGTTGCCTCCGAAGAGACACATTACTTACTTACGCCCTGTTTCAACAAGGTTTGGCCAACAAACTGCTGACCGCTGACCCAGCTAACACACGGCGAAAACATGGTAAGATTTTCACGTTCAGTGCGCACATTTTGTTAGAAAATTTTTCCTCACTTGGCCTAGTTGCTGCCGGGAGTAACCTTTCTCTGACGGTTGTTCATGCTCCATCTAGCACCCAGTTCAAAGCACCACTAGCTGCCCTTTTTGCGAGCTCTCAAGCTTGCAGACTTACTGTCCCATAATGCTGGGCCCCTTAGGTGTGACGGGTGCTTTTTGATCGTTATGACAAAAGGCCGGAGAAACTCAGATATCATGGGCTGGACTGTGATGTTGTGTTCGACAGCCTGGAGTATATCAGAAGTAAACAAACATTTGATCTTTTGACATTCGCCGTAATTTCCAATTTCAGCATAACTCTCGCAAACCTCTCGCCACCAAGCAGGGAGGCATTATCAGTGCGCGAGTGAATTTATGTCCTGTCACTTGGAGACCAAACTATCTGAATCCGTTTGCCATACTCGGTGTGTTGATTGGTGGCCACCCTGTCAACCACCAATAGAAGCTTCTTAGCTAATAATAATAATAGGTCTATTTCCCAGCTTGTAGGGAACATATCAAATGCGGCCTGAACAGCTTCTACAACCTAAACATGGTGGACAACGACATAACGAGGAAGCGACACCAAAGAGACAAGCCTACAGCGTGGTAAGTAATCGTAGACTGTGGAAAACAATAAAGCCCAAAAGATTGTGGCATGAGGCACAACCAATTTAATGATGGACCCGGTTGACTTCCTTTGCTGGTCGTGAGCTACATTTTAGCGGTTGGGTAACTGGCCAGTTTCACGAAAAGCCCAAGTGCAGAGGAGGAAATGGAGATATTCAAAGTGGAGACAAACGACAAGATTCGTCTCAAAAACATGGTTTATACTGAAACTTGGCAGGATCACTGATGACGTTATTACGGGAAAGTCATGTGTAAACCATATTTGCTACCAAGACGTACTGTTAAACTGTTAAACTGGGCCAAACGACCAAAATAAGCAGAATCGTTGAAAATATAGAAGGGGCATACTAAAATTTCAAAACCAGTCACAATGTGCAATCAAATGGCCTCCAAAATTTTTCCTCCTCCAAAATTTGATCTCTATGCATAGAAAAGTCGCAAGAAAATTTGAAGAGCTCCAAATGTTTTGAATTATGATTGATAGAAACGCGATAATTGCGGTTCTACAGCAACATTACAGAGGACGCACGTAATCTTACCACAAGGTCGATGTACACAATAAAACGAGAGGATAAAAGTTAGATTAAATCGTAAGCATCGAGTCGTGTGTTCTCAGAACAGCTGTTGTAGGCTTGTGGCAATCAACTCAAAAGTTCTTCAAGCTATTAACCAATGGTAACAGACAGGAGAAATACGCACATATTGTGCGCATATCTCTGGAAAGTTTTGGGCAAATAATTGCCCGCAATTTCAAAACAAGGATAGGATGAATGGATTTGAGGAATGTTTAGTCGACAACAATACTGTTCTACCTTTAGGTCCTTGAATTGCTTTGATTGATTTGTCATAATGACGTGCACCTGACGGACGTTGAGAGGGTTGTTGTGCCAAGTAATGACAGAGAAAACCACTCAAACCTTGGTTTTGAACCATTATCACAGTTGGGTCCGAAATTGTCAATAAGATGCCCTTATAGTACAAAAGACGGAAGAAAACGGTATAAGTATGCAGATAGCTGTTGTGATAAAAGAAGACAAACACATGACGACTGATGTGGATAGAAACTCCAAAATGATGAACTCGTTTATCGAGAAGTTGCTACGTGAGTTGGACGGTACCGTAATTCCTGGCGGATAGTGAATTTATGAGAAAGGGTCACCAGAGGTACTACTGCCAGCTTTATTACGCAAGTAGTTCATGGCGAAAAAAACCGTATGCGCTCGCCTTGGATGCTATTAGTGGAGGATCACGCACTTCACTGTGTTTTCTATATTCATACATTGTATGCGGGTTCTCCAGAGAGCATCAAGGAGGAGTGTGTAAATCATGTTTGCTGCGTTTTGGCTGGATTTTGCTGCGGTGCAACCGCAACCAGGACGAAGGCGGCCACAGCTTTTCACATCAATGTAGGCCATTAGCGCCGCAGAGTATCATCAGCGGATCCCATGTATCTATATTTAAATAAAATTACAGAGGAGAAAGGTCGGCTCTCCATCAACTGTAATGTAAAACATTGCCATATAATTGACACCGAGAAAACCAGCAGCTATAGACAAACAAGAATAGTACTTGGTTATTGATTTCTTGAATTAAAGGCCAGGCTTGGAACCACCATCAATGGGTGAGGTACCTTGCTACTGGAGGGGTGGCGGGTACACGAACGCAACATGCCACAACGGTTTCCCAACGCAGAGAGGGATTGTTTGAACCCTGAGGTAGAGTCGTAAAAAGTTGAAGCCGTGTTCATTTGATAGTAGAGGCTTAATGATGGAGGAGGTTAGCAGCGCTGGATAAAAGTAAGTCCAATGGCTGTGTAACTGCTGAGCCGATCTCCTCTGTGGTGAAATGCCGATGTTGCATAACCATAACCTGCACTAACATGCCAGCACCATCTTGTTGCATGTGTCATGATGTGGGTTGGAGGAGTGAGGGAGGCTCCAGTCTCGTGTCGTACATGTCCACTGTGCACGTACCGTGAGCCCGAAAGGTTCTAATCAGTTTAGTAAAGATAAGGCAAATGTACTTCGTCCCTGGATCACATTAATTTTGAGTAGGGGTAGCTTTGAAAAGGGTAGCTTTAATTTCGCTGAGAGTCAATCTGAGCGCGGTACGTTTGAAATTGGTTTCGTTTTTTCCCTCGTGCTAATTCGTGAAAGAATTCTTTCACTATTCAAACTATCTACAGAGTTTATACGTGTTATTTGTTGAATTTTCTCACACCAACATAACATTTACGTTATAATCCCTGTTACTTTGCACCCAGTTTCTACTCTGCATCTAGTCGCACTCATGTCACTAGTCAATGCAGGCTGCTCTCTGCAGTCATCGATGGTCCACAACAGATGTGGGCGAAATGGCTGTCCATCGAACGTGAGACGGGGTATGCAATGCCACACCTGCAAGGCCTGGTGGCACTTTAAATGCACGGGTTAACAGGACGACCAGGTAAGCCAACCGGCTAACTCTCCTGACCCGTTTGTATGCGCCAGCTGCCTCTACATCAAGGGTGCAATGCATTCCCAAACTAAGAAAAAAGCCATAAAAAACAAGACCAATTCCTCACTACCGAATCACACAGACCAGTGTAAGTGCTCCTCGTTAATCGATGTACTCGCGACGAAACTCGAGCTTCTCTCTAAAGCTCTGACAGAC
This sequence comes from Clonorchis sinensis, assembly GCA_003604175.2. NCBI lineage: Eukaryota > Metazoa > Platyhelminthes > Trematoda > Opisthorchiida > Opisthorchiidae > Clonorchis > Clonorchis sinensis. The sequence continues at coordinate 219,724,023 of CM030369.1, read as the reverse complement.
GCAAACACTAAAAATGCAGCGATCTGGACGAAAGTTGACAAGGAACTTTCCTCGCTGAACGAGTACCTTGCACTATCCACCCCTGGTCTGCTGGCTGCGAAAAGGTTATCCAGCTCTCCGATGCGGCAATAAAGACCGCCACGGCGTCTCTAGTGGACAGACGCGTAAGGGAGAGCAGACTGATAATCTGGGGTCATTCTCTAGAAAAGTCACGCCAACGAAGCAGGCACAATCGCTCCTTGGCAGTGTCCTCTCAAAGCCTGACCACGAATCGCTTCACGCAGACTGGTTACGCCAGAAGGAAGCAAGCGAACACTCGGGCTTCTCGTTACCCTTTCCTCGCCGTCGGCCGTACAGAAGGTTTTGGGTCGGGCTGTCAGCGTCAAAAGGCAAATCCAACGATCAGGCGTCTATCTGAGGATCGCCCTCTAGACGCACGGAAGCCAGGCCACAGCAGTTCTAGGGAAGAGGTGCGGAAAAAGCTTCCGGATGGCGCCAATTCGGCCGATCCCAAACTTAAGGCCAAACCGATTGTAGTTATAGCCCCTTGTGCTCCTGAAAGCACGCCGAGGCAAACGACCGCGACTCCGGACAGCAGTTTCTACTCAACCACCGCGGACCCCTCGAATTCTATAGGCAGTGACGCTCTGGAGGAGGCAAGCCTCACGTGGACGGAGCGCCCAAAGTACGTACAGTTATCAGCACTTCTTTCCGTAACAGACGTCAAAGGTGCAACAGTGAACTCCACACCCAAGCTACAACCGAGCTGGATTGGGTCAGACGAGCGGAGTCAAGTGGTGAAGCCTACCGGCAAACCAACCACATGCGCTGACGTCGACATCGGGGAATGCTGCGAGAACCGTACATCCACTGAGGCTGTGAAATTGCCAATCTCTAGCTCCACTCCGTCTAAAGTAGCCTCTTTGATTGTGGACACAACTCTTGCCCAGGACCATGACAATCAAAGCCACAAGCCTGACCACGGCGAGCCGAACAGTCCCTCATACACCCAGTTGGCCACGCTGATCGCGGGTGACTCGGATGACCACACAGGCGCGAAAGAAAGGCGACTGCGGCCAAACAAGCCATATACAACTCGCCAAATCAGAAAACTGCTGGCTGGCTTCAAGGTGCAGTCCTCTGAGAAAACCAGCCTCATGGGAGCACCACCAAAAGAACTACCCGGTGCTGCCACCCAGCGCTCAAAGCATCACAGAGGCACCTTTCCGACCAAATCGCGCCAAAATGCCCAAGAAGCCAAACAGACGCGAGATCGCCCATTGAGCAACAGCGAACCTGGCCGTCCAGAAGAAGTTAATGAAAGGGCTACAAGTAGCAATGGTCGAAATTTTCGCCCACGGGGAAAAAACTTCGTCCACCAAAACTAATAGGCCCGCGCAAACCGGGCTCCCACAGGGCGAAAAAACCCTGCAAATGAAAAGCAACCCACGAAACCACCAATCGAGGGAGCAGACAAATATGCCTCAGAGGTCCCTTCGGAGCCCTCGACTCAAACCCGACGTGCAGCTATTAAGCCTGCTAACCTCCCTGGTTACACAACTCTCGGCTCCTCACCTTCGGAGGCAGCAGAGACAGTGTTGAAATGCTTGTCCACAAACTGTCTTAGCCTCTTCAACAAACTTTGTGATATTAAACAGTCAGTTTGTCTTGAACAGCCGTCCATTATCGCACTCACAGAGACCTGGCTCACACCAGATGTCTCTGACGCGGAGATCTCAATAGACGGCTACTCTATTTTTCGAGCTGACTCAAAACGAGGGAGAGCTGGTGGGGTTGCTTTATACTTACATGCGGCCCTGCCAATCCCGATTGTCCTCTCTGATACCACTCCTGCACCTTTTGTGATGCACTGTGGCTTCAAGTCCGCTGCGCGGGTCCGATTCTCTCCTTCTCGGTGTGGTCTACCGTAGCCCCTCGAGTCCTCCGGAAGATGACCACTTCCTCATACGAACCCTTGGGCAACTCTCCTCCAGCTACCACTTCACTCATCTCCTGCTGGTAGGTGACTTCAACGCTCCAAAGGCCCCTGGACGGAGCTCCAGTGCGTCGGATCAAGTGGACCCTTTGCAGCGGCGTTGACCGAAGTCGTTCAACAGAGCGCTTGGACTCAACATGTCGTTGCACCCACCAGATACCGCGCGGGCCAACAACCGTCCCTCCTGGATTTGGTCATCACCAACGAAAGACATTTCGTTGATCAGGTGACAATTAACGCTCCACTGGGACATAGCGACCACTGTGTGCTCACCTTTGATTTCATCTGCTATTGGGCCAGAAATCCCGAACCCCAAACGTGGATTCGAAACTTCTGCCGTGCAGACTTTTCGGGAATGCGCATCTTTCTTAACCAAGTTAAACTGGGGCCAGCCTCAGTGGAAGACTTATATAGGACTATTGTCCAGAAAGTTCACGAGGCTGACGCGATGTTCGTCCCAAAAAACCAGCACGCAGTCGGATGAGCCGTAAACTACCCAAAAGGATCCGGCGTCTTCTGGAAAGAGGTCACAACTATTTCTCAAAAAGTTGACTACAGGAGACACAGAAGATGAGCTGGCATTTCGTAAAATGCGGAACCGCTGTAAATCGGAAATCCGCCAATGGAACATACGAAAACAAGCCACCATTCTAGACCTCGCCCGGAAGAACAGAAATGTGCTGTTCAAATACATGCGGCATCGCCGAAGAAACAAACCATCCGCGTTCTCCCTGAGGGACAGGAACGGGGAACCCACGAGTGACCCAATAGTGGTATCTGAGTTCTACAGAGATCACTATGCAGGTCTGTATTCAGTCCCAGCGTCCTCGTCACATCCAACGTTGTCAAGGCGTACCTACGAACGGCCTCTAACCGACTTGGTATTCACGGTGGAGGACATTCGTCAACTCCTGCACAAGATCAACCCATTCTGCGCGTTGGGGCCCGACGAAGTCCACCCAAGGATCCTGAAGGAAACGTCGTACACACTGGCAACTCATTTCCATCTGCTGTTTCGTCAGTCGCTTGACGAAGGCCACCTTCCCTCTGTTTGGAAGGAAGCGATTGTCACGCCAATCTACAAAACTGGTGACCGACTATCGCCTGGCAGCTACAGGCCTATAAGCCTCACTAGCGTGCCATGCAAGGTGATGGAACGCATTCTGAAGCGAGCCATTCTAGATCACCTTACTTCCAACAACTTGATTTCTCAAGCTCAACACGGATTTCTCCCAAACCGTTCCTGCGTGACGAACATGCTCGTATTTATGGACAGCTTAACCCAAGCCAAGGACGAGGGACTCATATCGGATGCCATATTTTTCGACTTTTCAAAAGCATTTGATCGAGTCCCACACGTCCCTCTGCTCCACAAACTCGAGTCTTACGGGATTCAAGGGAAAATCCTACACTGGATCAAGGCATTCCTATCAGACAGATCATTCCAGTGAAAGTAGGCTCGACCTACTCTTCTGCGGCGCCGGTCTCCATTGGAGTTCCTCAGGGCTCCGTTTTGGGACCTTTGCTGTTTCTGATATACGTCAATGACCTTCCAGATGTTCTTTCAAGTCCATGTCTACTTTTTGGACGACTTGAAATCGTGGAGTTCCAATGCCAGTGCCCTCCAAATTGATGTAGACGCCGCAAAGCAGTGGTCGTTGGACTGGCACCTTCCTCTGAATGACGAAAAGTGCGTCCATATGTCATTTGGAGGAGACTCAGCGAACTCCTTTGTCATGCATGGTGAGAAAGGACCAGAAGACATCACGAGGATAGATGCCAAAAAGATTTGGGTATCTGGCTCTCTCCAAACCTGTCCTTCTCACTGCACCTTGAGAAATCGGCTCAGAAGGCATTCGCTGTTCTACGGATGATTCGGCGTACCTTCTCGTATTACTCGCACGGACTTCCAAATACTCTATGGGGCCTATGTCAGACCGCTCCTTGAATATGCCAACCCGGTTGTCTACTCAGGACGCACGAAAGACGTAATCCTCATTGAGCGTGTCCAGCGAGCTGCTACGAAAATGGTTGCCGGTCTCAAGTCCATGGACTACGAAACGCGTCTCGTGGTGCTCGACCTCTTTCCCTTGGTATCGTCGCCTCCGAGGGACTTAATTCTTACTTACGCCCTGTTTGAACAAGGCTTGGCCAACAGGTTTTTCACCGTTGACCCAGCAAACACACGGCGGGGACACGGTAAGAAGATTTTTAAGCTCAGAGCGCACACCTTCATTAGGCAAACTTTTTCTCATTTCGGGTAGTTGCTGCGTGGAATAACCTTCCTGAGACGGTTGTCCACGCTCCCTCTAGAACTCAGTTCAAAACACTATTAGACACTTATTTACGCGAGTCCTCGCGCTGGCAAACATACTGCCCCGCGCTGAGAACTTAAAGAGCAGTGCTACACCCTTTTTTCACTTGTGCCTTTCAGGTGAACGACAGCTGCTGAACGACAAGAACAAAACCGACCCGGGAAACTTGGGCAAAAGCCTCGCTCCTGTGTATCAATCCGTGAATCCGTGAATCCGTAAGCGGGTAGTCCAAGCATGCTACTTGCTGTTTTTGCACGTTCCGGGGAGGTCCGTTCATGCGTATTTTGTGTTAGAGTAATGTGATGAAATTTGTTGTGCTAGCTAATTTCGGAAGAAAGCGTGTCACTAAGGGCGAACGCATCTCTACGGGCTGGTTGAGCCACATGCCGCGTCATACTTTTTGGCATGCAGTGGGGTGTATGCCTCGGAGGGCAGGTAGTCCATTTTTCAAACTATGTCCACAGGCCGGAGGATTGCTGGATCTCTTTGCATCTGAGCCTTCCGGTAATCGATTGGGAAGAGTGCTGCTGAGTGGTGCAGAAATGAATTCGATAAGAAACACCGAAAATCTGAGGTTGCTGGGAGTGTTTCGTTGAATGGAGCAAGGAGGTTGAGGGCTGTATCCTTTGGTTGTAAGGCGGTTTTATGGACTCACTGACGGGATGAATTAAGGGAAGTTACGGTCAAGCAACTACCCATACGGTGACATTGTGGTGGTATAAGCCACTTGGATGTTGGTTGGAGAGTATTACCTCATGAAGCGACAGGGAAGAGTAGATATTAAAGTCCTTAGTAAGAGCGTATTGGAAAGGCCTCAGTATTAAGTATTTCTGATCAGCTGGTGGAGATCAAAAAGAATGATAACACGTGAAAGGGAATGCTGAGTTAAATGAGCCCCAGGCCCGTGTTCAAATTTCCGGGACACATTGTGCTGAGAAGCTGTGCCCCGGTCCAAGTCAGCATCATAAGACTCTCTTTTTGCGGACTGGTTAGCCAGCGTGGCTGTGCGATTTGCGGACGGGCCTGGGACCAGGTACCGAAAATAAATATTTCTGCTGCGGACTCACCTTTGAGACGTGATTGAAAAGCAGCATCGTGCCGCGGGTAAGGTTCATCCTCATAACAGGTGACGCGGTACGGCATGATAATATGGTGATCGATGCACACCAGGGGGCACTACTACTATTGGGACGATCACAAAGCACACAACCGCCGAAACCGGTGTCCCTAGGTCGCCATCTAGGTTAAGGTTCAGTATCCTCAACCACTGATGGAAGGGTGTCAGGCAAAAACGTCGAGCCTTGGCGAAGCAGGATTTGCCAATGTACAAGCAACTGCTTAATGATGGTGTGGCCCTCCTGGGTTGCAACCTCTAAAGCTTATCCATCACTCGGCTCAGTTGCTTAAGCAGGTCGTCGAAAGTTGACGGCGGTGGCTTGTGAAACTGTGCAAGTGGTATACTTTCTTCCGGTATTTTGTAATCCGGCCGTCACCATTGGTGAACGGGGAGGCGACCTAAGAATAAACTTATGATTATTATCTCTTACAACTTGGAACTAATTGGTCTCTAAATACGGATTAAAGATGGATTCAGGGGACCCAAATCCCCTTGTAGAAGGGGCATGTAGATTTACCCGCATAGGTGCTGACCGTCTGGGAGTGCCTGGGTATTTGAACCAGGAACTGCGATTTAGTTAACGTAAATTACAACCACTGGGACGTAAATTAAGAGACAAATCGTGGGTACGTGCGGCGCAGCAATTGCATACCTTGTCGGAAGATGTGTGCCAGTGTTATGGTAAAAAAAGCTTCCTGTACTGCGCTGTACAGGCAAGTCATACGGTGAAATATGTACAGGCTGTTCTGAGGGTGTGTGACTAAAAGTACATGGATTTTTTCTGTAGAGTAAAATGTTGGCAGCTGGCTTGTTTGCCAAGCTGCGCAATTAGATTGCAAACGTTTCACCACCAATGCGTTGGTGGATCACTAGCCAACCACCAACCCATCGTTAAGCATCAGTACGCTCCCTAACAACGCACCGATGATGTCATTTTGATTGGTGTTGAGACGTCTGCAATCAGATTATCCAGCTTTACGAACAAGCCAACGACCACCGACGCTACCTGCGTTACCGACCTCTTCGTCTATGGAGGACAAAGTCGGGCATACAACGTTCAGAGAAGCTCGTCGCTGGGAAGATTTCGCATACCGACAAGCCTCTACAGTCGTGCCGCCACCCAGTAATTATCACAGGCCGGCAGTACACCAGCAATAGGCTTGGGCCCCAGAAGGACTGTATGGCAAACAAATGGTGAAGTTCTTGATAACAGTCTCCCAAAATCGTTCAGAAAATACCGAAGAGTAATCACCGAGGGACCACCAACCCATCGCTACGCCATCGACGTACCGGAAGCCGATCGTACGAAAACTTAGAAACCTAACGCTTGTGTTCAATATAATAAGTGGTGACCGCGAATTGGTTATCCTACTTCCTTAGAGAAAAACACACTGGACATCTGATGCTTCGCGTACTGCTTGTTAATAACAAGTGCGCTGACCTTACTGGTTTCATCGGATTCCTCGACTTCCTTTGTCTTGCTGGCCGTTTGTACTAACCCACTCGTAACGCAAAACAGTGTTAGCGCCTCGAGTACCTGCTACACATGCAAATGCCACATAGTTATCCTTCATGTATCCCTTTGATGCCTTCACAAATGCCATGAAGTTTGAAGAGCAAACACCTCACAATTCCTCAACAAACACACCTAAGCCACCTCTGAAACCATAGCACCGCGTGTTCAAAATCGAATGCTGGCCAAAAGTTGGGAAGGGGGTTAATTAAAACAAATCGTGAAAAAATGAAGGTAGATTCGAGTGCTTTTTCGTCTGAGCAGATAAACAAAAAGATGTAACATATTCACGTGAATGTTTTTATTTCAGCCGCAAATTTTTGGCAGAAAAGAACACTTTGCGGCCATTGGCTCTCTGTTTGTGTCCAACTGACTGACTGGCCCGCTTAAACCGGTCAACTTACTGTCGCACAAAAGTCAAGGTTAGTCGGAAATCTATCGCCCTTGCAAACAGGGCGCGACGTACGGTCTAACGATGGGTGCCCTCAAGGTAATGATTTACGAGGTCTTAGTCTACCATAGCGCTCGTGTGTTCACCAGTCAGTTACTTTTTACGCAACCTATTTCGTTTTGGTCACCTTGTGTTTGTTAATATAGGGCTGTATTACGTGCCTTTACGGATGGAAGTTAGGAACAAACGAGTTTGCTTCACTTGGGGACAGTTTGGACCTTTAGAGCGTCGCCAAACGCCAGAAATACCGGCTTTTGTGGAGCATTGGCGGAACGCCAGGTATTTGATAAATTGTGCGTTTGTTGCTTTCAGATTGCAGGCATTAGTATATACTAGTAGTAATAGCTACTACTACCAATAATAATATATAATATATAATTCCCGCTGCACTCGTGATACCCGATTGTCGGGGGGGAGGCATTCGGAATGTCAGTTTAATGTCTGATGAATTTGCGCTCGCACCTCCTTTACACCATGTTTGTCTCCTCCCACTACCTTCTGCGTCAGACTTTTGAATCATAGACTCAAGTTGGAGTACCTTAACCAAACCCCCTTCCACTTTGACCACCGGGTAATGTTATTCGCCCTTGCATATCCTCCCTTACCAGCCCTCATCCACACTCGTCGAATGGTGCAGTGCGATCATGTCATCTGCAAGTCCCCTAGCCATTGTTCCGTCTCTACACCGGGAAAATAAACTGAATCATTCCTTTACAAACTTCAAAAGATCTGATGTATGTTGCAGCCTTCGTGTTTCTTGCTGAAACCTTGTTCACCCTCTCTGTCGATGTATGTTGTCTTTCCAAACACGCATACAAGACCCCACCTCGGTCGCGCTCCTCAATCCGCTTAGGAGGAGCTCAGATGTTCCACATTCCACTCTTCGCGTATCCGGTGATCCTGACGTAATGGCTCGTGGTATGTAGGGTGGGAGTTGCACTCAGACCCAAGGATGAAAACGCTTTACTGTTCTGAAATTCAGTAAACAGTCGTCTTCGCGCTGTGTGGCTGTTTGATACAATTGAGATCAATGTGGGTAGATAGTTTAATCAGCGTTTATTTGTATTAGCATACGCCCCGACAGACTGCAGACTGCAGTTCTGAGACTGAGATGCTATGATTTTATCGAGTTCTTCACCACTGCTTCAGTCGGCAAGATGGATGGATATTGTAATTCTGGCGGGTGATATGAATGCCAAAGTTGAATGACTAATTTCGAGATGGCCCACGTGGTTAGAGCGCGAAGTTGCTGACCGGAAGGTCCGTGATTCGAACCCTCTCGAAGCCTCTCGACTTCTCCTGTCTAGGCTTGGGCAACCTGGCAGTATCCCAGCCCTTCCTTCGGGTGGCATGGCAGTCAGGCACCGAAAGGTTGCTACAGCCGAACGAATTCCGAAAAAACGGTTAGGAGATAGATTTAGAGTCGATGCTGGGTGTACAGATAATGGGGAACGACTACTTCAGTTGTGTGCAGATCGTCTGTCCCAGACCAATACGAACTTCCAACACAAACGCCCACGTCGAATTACTTGAAGGCCTCTACCACAACACTCGTGGACTCAACTGGGCTACATATTTGTCAGTTACCAATGGAGAGCCTCAGTTAAGGACCGTCGCTCCTTCTGAGGTACGCAACTTGACTCTGATCACGCCATCGTGTCCGCCCGGTTAGCAGTTCGCTCTCCTTCAGCATTACGTGTGCCAAAAGGCAGGAACTCCGTTTATCAACTTTGACAGGTTTCAGTAGATGAAGAACGTCAGGCTAATCTAGCTAGAAAGCTACTGGAAACGCACAGTCATGCGGATGACGAAGATTGTTTGGAGGTTGAATGGAGGTGAGTTAAAGAAGCAATGCTCTCAGCTTTCAGAACTGTCTGTACAACCTATCTGACTCGACTCAATCAACACTGGATATCGTCAAGATCAGCAGATCTTATCGCTGCCAGAAAGGTCATACCAGCAACTAGCAACTATGGTGGGGCACGCAGATCCCTCAAACAGCGAATAATCAGGAGCTTGAAGAGTGACAGAGAACGCTGGTGGATTTCGAAGGCCCAGGAGATGGAGAAGGCTTTCTTTGCAGGCAACAGCTGTTCTCTGTTTCACCTGATTCGATCAGCGGGTCAAAAGAGGGTAAGTGTCAGTGAGACAGTATGCGAAAAAGACGGAACAGCAATTCGCCGTCTTGAGCGGTGGGCTTAGCACTTCCAAGAACGGTTCACCTGGTCTCCTTCAACACATCACTAGAGGAGCCAAGCGGGACAAGACGCCTGGCCCTGATGGTCTACACCCCGCGCTCTTCAAAGAAGGTGGATAGTTCCTCATGAACATTCTGACGACCATACTGCAGAGGATTTGAAGCGAAAACAGAATACCAGCCGAATGGTGCTCCTCGGCCGTCATCCCAGTTTTCAAAAAAAAGAGCAAGAGCGTCATGTGAACACCATCATGGCATTAAACCTGTATCCGTTGCATCTAAGGTGCTCTCTGGCCTTATTTTGTGCAGATTGGTGGATCGTCGAGAGAATCAAGCTGGGTTTCGCCATGGTCGAAAATGAATAGACCATATCTTTACCTTGAGACAAATTCTTGGACAGTGCCACTCCTTCATACGTCTTACCTTGGTCGTTTTTCGTGATTTAAAAGCTGCTTTTGATTCTGTCGATCGTCAGGAACTTTGGCAGTCTCTGGCGATCAAAGGTGTCCCTTCCAACTCTATATTCCTTGTGAGGGCTGGGAGGTGCGTACGAGTATACGGGAAGCTTTTACCTGACCTCGCCAGGTTCAGTGGTGTAAGAAAAAGCTGTCCTCTCTCACCTCTCCTCTTCAACTCTGTTGTTGATATGCTGCTTGAAATTTCTTTGCCAGCCGAGGAAACCACGGGGGTCGAAATGCCCCCTGGAGTTCTCTTATGGACATTGAGTATGCAGGCGATATTGCCCTCCTTGGTTCAGATGCTTCCCAAATGCAGACGATTTTAGAAAACCTAAATAACTCTGCTACATGGTTTGACATGCGCTTCACACCTGTAAAGTGTAAAGGGCTGCTACAAGACTGGGTGGGATCAAACCCACACCTCATGTTTGCAGGCGGGCCAATCGACGTGGTAGATGAATTTGTTTGCCTGGGCAGTTGTGTAAGTTCCGGTGGACTGGCTGGAGATGAGATCATTTCTCGAATCGGAAATCCAGGGTAGTTTTTGCCAACCTCCGACACCTGTGGCGTCGACATGACGTCAGTTTGTCCATCAAGGGCAAACCTTACACTACGATAGTGCGACCCATACTACTTTATGGATCAGAGACGTGGCCTCTACGCGCAGAGGACATACGGAACATGTCGGTGCTTGACCATAGCTGACGCCTAAGCATTGGTCGGGTGTCGTGTGGCAAAGCTGAGGTACGCCAGATGGTCTTAGAAAGAAGCAACTCTCCCGCGATTGATGAAATTACTCACGCTGTTTAGGACATTTACATTTCATGCCAGAAGACCATCTGCCTCGAAGGGCTCTTTTCGTCCAGCCGTGCGCTGAATGGAAGCGACCGAGAGGTGGACAGTGTATGATATGGCAACGAATTACGAAAACACTAACCAGTAGACTTAATCGGGTGGGCAACTGCCGCCTCCCTGGATGGAGACCCCGGAACTCAAATCACCAATGATTAATAAAACTGGCAGAAATGGCCCAATCGCGCAGTTAATGGCGCTTGTGCATCAAAGCTATCGCCTTTAATGCTTAGCTACCCGGTTCCCGAACTAACCAGATGTGCCATCGCCTCCACATGGTCCCTTTTTGCGGTGATCGAAACTGTATAAGCTGGAACCAATGTGTCTATGGTACACGGTTTATAGCTGATAAATTGAATCGAATAGGATGAAATGAAACAGCCAGTCAAACTTTTAACGGAAGAGTCAGCTCATTAAGTCACTCGCATAAACGCTGACTGGAAAGATGGACCGAACACTTCGAAGAACAGTTTAACTGGCCTCCCGCACCACTGCGTGGTAGCTATGGCATCCAAGTCGCTGTCTGGTCTTATTTTTTTGAGGGTTGACTGAACGCAGTGAGAGACATATCCGTGGGAACTTATCTGGATTCCGCCCTGCAAGAGGATGTGTCGATCACATTCTCACCATTCGACAGGTTCTGGAACAGCGATACTGCTTTGGGCAACTGAAAATGGTGATCTTCATTGACTCATTGAACCGTACTATGGCAGTGTCCATGGAGCAGAGGAGTCTTCTGTTACTCCTGGGTCCTCCTTAAGGCGCTGTACGCCAACTACCGCGGACAAGTGAGGGTCTAAGAATAGTTCTGGCCTTATTTCACAACATCGAGTGATGTCAGGTGAGGCTGTTGTGTAATACATTTCCGTTTCGACTTCATCGCTGATATGAACATGGAATACTCACTCCGAGCCTCTCACTCCTTTGAGGTCGGAATTCATCCAGGGCGTTTGATCGCATTTATGGAGTACCCAGATGACCTAGATTCCGGGTTTGCTGCCATTGTGATGCAGACAACATTAAATAACCTGAACGACTGCCATATGGCTTGGCATACGCTTCACGCGTACAACGTGCAAAGTGCTGTAGTAAGACTGGGTGGGCTCGAATCATAGCCTCATGCTGTGGATGAGCTCATTGAGGTACTTGACAAATTTCTCTACTCGGTTAGTGGTGTCACTTCCGGTGGTCTAGCCGAATACGACATACCCATTCGGATTGGAAAGACGAGAGTAACCTTTTGGAGCCTGTATCACCTCTTGCGCAGAATTGACTTCAACTTATCTGTCAAATGTCGAGTGTACGATATTGTGATGCACCCCATGTTGTTATGTGGGTCAGAAACCCAGCCGCTTGCATCTCAGAACTTCAAACGTCTTCCAGTATCCGATCACCAGTCTTCTGAGTCTGGTAAGAACATCGGACCAGTAATGCTGAAATACGTCGAATGGTGTTTGGAAAAATTAACTCAATCCATGGCGGATGACCACACTCCATAGGTTGCGTTGGCTTGGTCACGTGTTCCGTAGGCCATTCGGCTCACTTCTGAGAGCCTTTTTCACACCCCTCAAAGGGTGTGAACGAGCCAGAGGAGGCCAAACAATGACTTTGCAGCAAAGATTGAAAGCCATTGCCTGCAAACTCAGCTGCGCTGGTCATTGCCGTCTCCGTGAATTGGCTCCTGAAAGAGAACATACCAATGGCTGATCGCACACTCAATGATACACATACATCCAATCTGCCGCCTTCAATACCTAGCTCCTTTCCCGATATTCCCAATGAAAAGTCAACTGATACCCCTTTATTTACTCGTCAGTTGTATCAGCTACCGATGGCTCCAGTGCGCAGCCATCTACTCCAGCTCTCCAACTCATCGACGAACGGGACTGTGCCAGCTGCAACAACTGCGTACGGCAAGTGCGTGGTTTTTACCGCTGCTGCTGCTGCTGATGATGATGATGACTATATGCGAAATACTACGTGTGCGCATGAGTATACTGCATGCCTTCGTCTGAATTCACCACATCCAGTGTTGTAGGACAATGCTGTTCTCCGTCACTATTCCGCTTCAACTTCTTTATTGACGTGTTGCTTGGATCTTCTCAGTCCGTTACCGCAACCTCGGTATTCGATATGCTCCCTTGGTGTTCGCATACAGACATTGGGTATGTGGACAAGATTGCTCTCCCTGTTCACATCCTTCGTAGGTGCAAATCACTTTAAATAATTTGAACAATTCTAATGCGTGGTTTGGTAAGCACTTCCTACCTGATACTACAAGGCTAGATGGGATCAAACCCAAACCTCACGTTTGTAGACGAGCCAATAGACGTAATAGATGGTTTTGTTTACCTAGGCTTTGGCACAGTGAGTACCCAGTTTTATCCTGACATGAATTTAATTTCCATGATACGCACCGTGTTATGACCCGAGTGCGACGTAGTTCAGTGGCTAAGGTGTGAACTTATCGACCGGAATGTCCGTCGTTCGAACACATCTCCGGAATCTCGACTGCTTCTGTGTAGACTTGAGCACCCTGACGGTATCTCAGCCCTTTCTTCGGTTAGGCACCCTTTCAGTGCCCAGCTGTCATGGCATCCAAAAGAGGCACGAGGGCTGGGATACCATCAGGTTGCCCAAGCCTAGACAGGAGAAGTCGAGATACAGAGCTCAAGTTCGAACTACGGACCTTCAGGCGAGTGAATTCGCGCTCTAACCATTGGGCCATCTCGTTCCTGGCGGTGGGCTCCTCAGCCAGTGCCTGTCTAGCCTAGTTGGGTCTATCGGCCATCTCTCACCTGGTAAGCGTCCATCGTACCATGATATCCCTTAGGAGGTTTCACCTATATTGTTTTCTTTTCTGTAGACCCCAGTTTGAAAGCCTAGACGAGCCATTTTTATCCAAGCGTGAAAATAAGTGCTTGTCAACACTTTGCAATCTAGTTTAACCAGTCCCTCTTTCAGTTTGGCGGTGTACGTACACAAAACGCGTCCATACCGAGACTTCTAGACAGACAGGGGTATACTACGCTCACTGTATACTAATTGGGAATAAAAACTAATCAATGAAATGTGATATAAGGGTTCTTACCAAATCCGGATATGCGAAACTACTCTGGTGTCGGCTTGAAGATCCAGGTGATAGCGCAATGTGATGAGCGCAGCCGACCGAACACGTTTGTGGACGTGACTTTCAGGTATTTATTAGTAAACGACTCATCAGTTCTTCAGCTATCAACCAAGTACCAAGGTGCAGTGGTTCCGTCTGCTAAGGTTTTCGTTCACTAAGTATAAGAAGAATAAGGGAATGACAACCGCGCGTTCGAAGTCATGACCCATTCATATCACTGATAGCAGATTGTTCTATTCCGATCAGGTAGGGAGGGAGAGCTACGCATGGAGAGCAACAGCTCTGAAGCAGGACTGCCATTGGCTGTGTGACAGCCATATCCGTCAGGATCAATAACTTGGCTTATCTCGTCCGGGTGTCCCATCTGAGAAGATGGCACTTACCACCGCGCCTCGAGATAGCCTATCGGTTAGAGCGTGAGACTGTTGTTTGGAATGTTCGGAGTTCGGATACAGTCTTTGATTCGGTCTAGCTCTGGACGATATGACAGTATCTTAGTCCTTGTGCTTCATTCAAGTTGCACGGTAGCTATGCACGGAAAAGGTGCCACAACCGACTGGTTGCATTTATATTATATGAACGCGACTTAGCTGACTGGCTAGTGCTTTCGTGTCTCGTTTCTAAGCCACTAACTGACTGCCTCTGGCTCGTCTCCGCCCCCCCCCCATCCATATGACTGGACTCTATCAGGAAGAACGGTACTTTAACATACGAGGTACGTGGCTTAACCGGTATAACATATGTGGTGACCGGTCGATTTGTTGAGGAAGAGTTATTCTTCCCAACAAGCATCTGGCGTTCCACAGGGCTATTGGTCATATGGTCAAGTGTAGTCTGTTAAAGCTCTTCTGCACCCATTGCCCTCTTCCCTGATCCACTTGGCAGTGAAAGTGATGTCACTTTCAGTAGTGGAAATAGGACTATCCTCTTTCGCTATCCCTGTTCAACTTTTCTATTGATGTGCGGCCTGAAACTCCTCTGTCTACCCTTGAAACCTCGGGGATCGACATGCTTCCCAGGGTGTTCACGGATTAGCTCAGTACGTAAGCCGTATTGCTCTCATTGCACCATATCCTTTGGAGATCTAATCCATTTTCAATAACCTGAATAATTCTGCCGCACGGTTTTGTACGGGCTTCACATCCGCAAAGTGCAAAGTATTCCAGCCTCAAACATCATACTGGCTGACCAACCAGTCGGCGTGGTAGATGAATTTACTTACTTGGGCTGTTGTGTGTGTTGGTGGAGTGGTTGGAAACGAAACCATTCCTCAACTCGTAATCAGGACAGCTGTAGCCAACCCTTGACATTGTATTGTTACTTCCTAGTAGCTCTCCGGAGCTAAGTGGCCAATTGCAGAGTGATTGTCTTCTCAAAAGTTCACGAGCAATATCTTATAAGTAATTCCTATAAATCTGTGGCCGGGGGAAAACCTTGCTAAATGTCCCTTATTTCTGTTTCCTGTCCCAATGTCAGATTGTGCAGGACGCCGTCCATGGAATGATTGAGTTGGAGCCTTTGGCTCGACTCATAGTAGACACTCCGGAATTTCAACGACTCAGGGAAGTCCGTCAGCTTGGGCTCAGCTATTTCGTCTTCCCTAGCTGTCAACACACGCGATTCGAACATTCAATCGGAACATATCACATGGCCAAGCGGTTAACCGAGGCAATCCAATCCGATCCAATCTACACAGGCCCCAAAATGACTTCACAAGAACAGGCTGCTGTGAAAATCGCCGCTTTGTGCCATGATCTTGGTGGGTGCTCTTTCACTTTGGACGCACATGAGCTTTCGGTTATTAGTATCTTCTATCAGTGATTTTCAAGTTCATACGCCAGCATATTCACATGCGAGCTTGAATTTACCCTTGAGTAACTCGTTTATACTTTTTTTCCATCGATCTATCCTGTATAGTTGACAGGACACGTTCCTTTTAACGCTTTTCACAAAACAGAAATGTGTGAATCCCACTTTACTAAGGAAACTCACCTTTGTGTTCCCAATGACAATTGCTTAACTTGTATTCAGTACGTTTTTCCATCTACTACTATCTGTCTATCTTTCCCCTCAAAGGCCATGGACCATTTTCGCATTTATGGGAAACTTTTGTGAGACGTGGTGGGCCGAAGTACTCCAAGTACAAGGTAAGCATTTCTGCGTAGCAATGACTGGAAGTTTCAAGCCTTTGGTTTCTTTTCTTGGTCCACCCACATGTTTCGTTCCGCGTCACTGGCAAAAGGATGTGAATTAGCTAGATCGGATCCTAGCGTGAAACGCACTTGTTCCCCAAATCTCTCTGTCTTCTGAGATGATCCCAATAAATCGAGCCTGGCCAGACTGACTGGAACGGCTGACGGTTCACGGTCGTCCCCTGCTAACTTGGAGCTTATTCAGCGGTTGAGGTGTGAAACTTACTGACTGCGGGGTCCGTGGTTCGAACCCAAGCTCAACTTGTTGACTGTTATCTCGGCTTGGGCAACCTGACACTATCTCAGTTTTCGTACTTTCCTCGGGTGGCATGGCAGCTAGGCACCGAAACGGTGTTACAGCTGAGGGATTATTCATTTGTTATTGGGCCGTTGACAAGACCTACCACCCACCTTATATGATCCCTACCAGAAGTCCCTAGCTCATATAAGTTTCTGTTCGACCACAGAAGCTACCGACATTCGTTGCCTGTTTTAAGATTCCATTGGTGCATCGGCTATTGCCGTCATCCGATTCACACGGTCCCAGTGTGTGCCCTGGCTGGGGCATCATTCAGACAGACTCTGAGGCCACAATCCGCCTAAACATCTTGAACACCCGGACTAATCAACCCACGAAGCCTTGGACAAATCAAGTCGGCTATTGGCTAACAGCATCCAGCTCTTCCTGTACTCCCTGGGCACGTCTTGTGAATGTTGGGAACCAGCGAAACAGGCTTCGCATATCCTGTAGGTTCCAACCGTTTGGTCGTCACCGTGTGATTTGACAACTATGGGTCGTCAGTTAGGTACACGAGTTGTTTCAGATCTACTCTCTCATGTCTATCCTGTGGTTGCATTGGCCGAATTTCGGTCGACTAAAGGATGCATACTTAGTTACTCAAGGGACTCGGGCAAAAGTAGCATGCCCATTCTGCGCAAGAGTTCATCCGTTTATTTCGACGTGGCCGGTAAGTCTGAAAACGGATATCTGCTCACCATGGTTAGCCATTGTTTGCCCCTTGACTACTCAACCGTCGTCGCCAAATACTTTTTAATTAGTTAAGGCTGACAAAGACATACGAATCTATGCGCGTCCTATTCCCGCGTACGCATGCGAGGAAGGATCCGTGTTCAAGGTAGAAACCAACCGCTTACGTCATTATAAGGTTGAGAGGTTTTTTCAGACTGGTGGTCATTTAGCTGTAACACCCTTTCAGTGCCTAACAGCCATGCCACCAGAAGGAAGCATGAGGACTGGGCTACTGCCAGGTTGCCCAAGCCGAGACAAGGGAAATCGAGAGGCAAAGGTTGGGTTCGAACCATGGACCTTTCGGTCAGTAAATTCATACTCTAACCACTTGAGCCGTCTCGCGCGCTTTGGACACAACAGCCTCATGAAGCCAGGTGAATAAATTACTACGTTGACGGAGTTTGGAAGCAGATGGAGAACCACTTGGTCAATGATATCTCTTACAACTAACAGTATACTGTTACTAACAGTTCGGCCGAACTACAGCACAATAATAATCGTTCAGCTGTAACACCCTTCCGGTACCTAGCTGCCATGCCACCCGAGAGAAGCACGAGGGCTGGGATACTGCCAGGTCATTAGTCATCCCCTACAAAGTAAAGACATCTAAAGTGATTTCGATTAGTGTCTAATACGGCACTACGGAGGGGAAAAACTGAACGCCTCAGCACTGGTGCAATTGGATGATCGAGGATAAGACTAAGATTTGTATATACAAAGTTGCTCGAGAAGCCAGTTAACACGTGCGACCACGTGATGTGGATCCCGTAATTGAAGGATGAGCGGCGCTGTATCCAGTCTAAGTGCGAGTTGATCACACTGCTGATCAGCCGTTTGTGGCCAAACGGTTGAGGTCAAACTTGTAGCTGGGAGTTCGCAGGTTCGAGAATCTCTGGAGTTTCACAAGATGCACACTGCAGATGATTCCCAATAAGGATAAAACACCTGTACAGTGGCGAGATGGCTCAAGTGGTTAGAGCGCGAATTTACTGATTGGAAGGTCCGTGGTTCGGATCCGACCTCTGCTTCTCGACTTCCCCTGTCTAGGCTTGGGCAACCTGGCAGTATCCCAGCCCTCGTGCAACCTTCGGGTAGCATGGCAGATAGGCACCGAAGGGATGTTACAGCTGAACAGTGCTTCTTGGCTTTTCAGCATAGAGTGGCTTATATTACAGGGCGAAATCTCCACCGAAAATTCCCAACTCCCCTCACACTACCACTAAAGTAAGGTGTACCGACTGCACGAAGAGTTGCATAGGACAAAGAGCCGAGGAACTGCAGACCAGAATTGATAAACGCCAGTGGTTCACCAACAGACGCGGTAGTTATAGACTTGGCAGTGGAAGGATATAGATCATTTTAGGCGAAGCTCACACCGCAACCACTGGTGGTCGAGGCGGTAGAAATCGCCAATCATCCCCGCCTGAAAAGAATAGAAGGCACAGAACTGGAATGTATTACGGAAAACGGTTTCGGAGCAGCCGAGTTGGTATGTGGTGATGTAGGGTTATCAATGAAGAGGAGCATTCTGTACAATCGATCTAGGTCTAAAGTGTAAAGCCGAATCTGACCAGATTCCACTTAATCTCCCCCGTTCCTAACCCGTTTGTCCTATCACCTACAAGATTTGTGAACGATACCTTTGAGAAATATTCCACTAAAGTCCCCTATACCGGAAGAGTAGGGCCCGATCGCGTATGATGACAATTCCCCACTGACTCCCGTATCATCCACATTGACCAACAAGCAATAAATTCTGACTCTCATTCAGCGCTCGTTAAGTCGGCTAATTGTGACAAACCACACTCATTGGTTCTCTATCTGCCTTAGAGCCCTGTTAACGTGGTAACTTATCCGCTGGATCTGATGGAGCTTTTGTGTAAAAAGCGAAACATTACCCAACAATAAGCTCATCGATTGTGTTATGGACCAGAGTTTTCTTAACGCCCTCGTAATACCGTGAACGCGAGTCGAGCTAGCTACTTGATAGCCTGGTGCGCTTATCCCAACCAGAAGCAATGAACGTGCGAATCAGCTGATCTATTGAACACTGACGCGTACAGGCGTGTCATGCGCAGCCGAAAACGGGCTGTTTATAAAGCTCCCGTGGAAAGTTCAGGCGGGCCAAAAAGTGATGCCAAAAATAGAACTCATCTGTCAAGGGCAGGTGGAAGATAACCTATTAGTCTCAACGAAAACGGTTATTCCATTGGCAGTTGTGTAGTTCAGTTACGTTCGAAGCTCGTTCTCCTAATAGATTGTTTACCTCATCTTTTTGAACCAGCGACTTCTGCACCGATATTTTCCAAATGATTGAACGAGCTCTAGATGGCTCAGTGGTTAAAGTGACCGAATTTCTGTAGTTCGAATCCATTCTCTGCATATCGACTGCTCCTGTCTAAGCTTGGGTAACCTGGTAGGATCTCATCCCTCGTGCTTTCTTCGGGTGGCATGGCAGCAATGCAGCGAAAGGTTGTCATAGGAGGACGATTATATATATATATATACATTAAATGACTGAATAGCTTATCCTTTTGGCTACTCGTGCCAGAGAATGTCAACTATCTGTATGGATGGTGTTATAATTTTTTCGCGGATTGCTCTCTATTCAGCTTCCATCAATTCAAGCAGTCCTTTCTCTGACAGGTGCACACGGACTGGCCTCTTCCTCGAGTTTGTTCCGGTTTCCTTGTATAGAGCAACGCGTTTTTAGGATAGTGGTTAACTTTCGAACCTCACGTATTTACCGAAGATGCGGTCGTTACACCGGCTCAACTTCTTAAAATTGCATGTGCGTCGCTAACAGCCAGTTGTTGAATTTCATTTAACGGAGCTATGATGCCCGTATGTCGCTTAGTACTGCACCTCTTTCAGTTGTATGCAGTTCGCAGACAATCAGTGGCAAGGATAAGTCCGTCTAATCAGAGTGTTTGAATTGAAGCTATCGAGCACCCGTTTGCATCACAAAAGTCGATGCAGATTGGTCGAGCACTCGTTTGCATCACAAAAGTCGATGCAGATTGTATGCCCTCGGCTCCGTCGTTTGCGTAAAAACGTGGAATCTGTAACCAACAGCCTGTTAACTGACTGACTTGGCGTCCACTTATCGTTAGACTATACACACGTTTGAAATACTCTATCAGCAAACTACACACCGCTTTGCCTTATGAATATCATCTTATTGACCTACTCAAGTCACACGAATTTGGCCCTTGTCCTCTTCGCTTTGATTTCGAGGTCATACGTGTTTCTCTGTCGTCTACTCCGGTCACACCCGAGTAATTTCGGCAGACCCGACACATTCATACAGCTGAACGTGACGAGTGGGGTCACTCGTTCATCGGACTGTGAATGGAATTGGTGTACGTGTACGTGCAGTGCACCCACTGGGTGTCCCGTTAATTGAGCGAACGGCCCGGATTCCGGAAACAGGTGCGCGATGTTGCATTCACGGGCGAAGTTTTCATCTATTAGGATACCGTTAGTTCACATGGAGAGACGATAAATCGACATGTCGGGATACTTTGAAAGTAGTCTTTCGATGTCCCTGCATGTTGAAGGAATCCTAAGACGGCTCGATTCGACTACGAGGGATCCCAAAGTAAAGAGTTGGGGTGCTGATAACCAGTGAAGTTCCACCGTAAATCAGCTGTGGCTGGAGTCACATGTCGAACGTTTTCCACGTGACCTTGGGCATGACTTGATCACGTAACCGTGCATTACTTTGACCGGTGATTTGAATTGGTTTCGTTTTGGGCTTACCACTTTTTCAGGTGATCGTCGTTTTTTTCACCGCCTTTACAGCACGAGAAGTTAAGCTGTCGGGTGCTGGAGCACATCGTTCAAACGAACCCGGTGATCCAAAGTAACCTGGAGAGGGAAGGGATCGATCTGGACCTGGTGAAATGTTTAATTATGGGAACACCGCAAAAGGGTGCCGAAGTAAGTCATCAATACGGTTGACCGATTCATTCTTTGTTCATTCTTTACGGCACTGGCACCATCACTCACACCCTCTCCAGTGTTGAGCGCCAATGCAGTTCATGGTTGTACGTGGCCTGGGATACTGCTAGAGCACCCAGACCTAGACAGGAGGGCGGTTGGATTCCTCAACCAAAACCTTTGGCTTAAAAGCCTGACCGCAAGACAGCGGTGTTTGGCGGGAGATGAAAATGCATTTCAATTTTCACTGAACAAGTTGCCACATATGTTCCAAGCCCCAATCTTGAGGGCCAGGACTCTGTATTCATCACAATTCTAACCATTGGACAACCTGGTATGAGTGACTCTGCGACTCTGTCGCACGGACACCCTTTAGAATAGCTCAGTGGGTCGCCGAGGTACACAAACCGTTACACCACGATAAGGTCTGGTCTCTTCGTGACGGGGGCACCACTAGTTCACTGCCCATTGTCGCTTATGTGGCAGAAGGTTTCTTAAACAATCAGGAGACGAGAGAGTGAAGTGGCGTATCCGTAGTCTGTCGCAGCTATTTCGAGTTCCCACCTCTAAAAACACCCAATCGGGGGATCTTGACTGAAAAGAACGTTAAGAACCCCATTGAAATAGACCGTTGGTTATAGCTTCAGCCAAACGCAGCGAACGTCACGTTAACCTCACCTTGGAAGACGAATCCCACTGACAGTGCACGATTTCCCGCCTTCTTTCATACCCTTTTTGCAAGTCTTTGGGTATGTGCATCCGGGCACTTTGTGACTGGCAATTCCGACCTCCTAGATGGTTGTAGCCCACGGGTAAGTCAGCTTCTCCGCACACACACGGCTTATCAGTGTGAAGAAGAAATTGGATGTTTTCGTTCACTGTGGTGAAGCGCGTGTGATCTGCCATCTGACCGTGTGTATTATCACGTTATGTTTTATTCAGGAAGGCCTATCAGTTTTTTCTTAGTATCTGAAGGTCACTAAAAATGATCTGCACTTTAGCTCCTTTATTTCTGCCTGTGTAACGTCTACCAAACTTCCAATCACGTCCATAGCTTGTGTTCGGCAGAGTGCACATGAATGAGGGATTAAATTCAAACTGGAGAGGGGTATCGGTACAACTAAATGGTCTATGAAAAATCCAGTTTGTCAGTCGTAGTTTTGAAAAAAAAATTCAGCCTCAAGTATTTTTCATGAAATTGCATGGACTATATGAATGAGTCCATACGACAAGAAGTTGTGACAATGTATAAACGGCTTGACCTGTTGCTCTAGTACGACCCTTATCCAGGTCCCAGATGATTATTCGCCCTCGTGATCTACGATGTTATAACAGTGATCGTTCTAAAGGACAAGAAGACGGCAACATCGTACGGCCGTTGGACCACTATACTTCTAAAATTGTGGCTCCTTTGCAGCTTGACGCTATCTCTGTCCTCGTAATTCGCATGTGCACCGAAATAATGCAACGACTGAACGACTTTTTTACGGTGCAATGCGATCAGTTTGACCCTCAGTTACCTGTTTTCAGGCGGTTAATCTTGGCTGAATATACCTCCACTCCGAGGGTTATTCTAACGGTATGCGACGCTACCGAAGTGTCTTTTTTGTGTGCACTACTACGACTTCTAGGTAGTTTATCGAAATCTTCCTGGATCTGTTGTAAAACGGGGGGATCTTGGCCGCATTAATCCTACTAGAAGAAATTATTAGGTTTCGAGCGCTAGTTTTGAATTTGCCTATCATTATCCAATCATTTTTTAAATGTTCCTCGTTTCCCCTTACCCCACTTTCCACAGGACTCCTCGATTGAAAAACCGTATTTGTATGAAGTGAGTCACTTACGTAGCTCCTGTTTTTACGCGTTTTACGCATGTAACCAACATCTGAGTAATGGAGTAAACTTTCCGAATCCGATCCCATTCAGGATGGACGTAGTCACTGCTCTCTGTGGATTTTTAGCAGTTATCCCTGTACCGTTAACGCAACAGGGCGAGGTGGCCCAAGTGGTTAGAGCGCGAATTCACTGACCGGAAGGTTCGTGGTTCAAACCCGACCTCTGCTTCTCAACTTCCCCTGTCAAGGTTTGGGCAACCTGGCAGTATCCCAGCCCTCGTGCTTCCTTCTGGCGGCATGGCAGCTAGGCACCAAAAGGGTGTTACAGCTGAACGCTTTTTTCATTCTGTGAGAAAAATCCCTTTTTGGACCGAGCGCAGTGATCTCATGCCAATCACATAGAAAAGGTCAGCCTAGCACTCGAAGGGATCCGCTCCTAGCTTGCTAGCTATTGCGATCATCTACGCTATAGAATCTTTTCGATTGAAGATTAATATTGTCTGATATAATCGCGGATACTTCCTAGCCCTGTTCCACGCAGGTGTAGTCGACTGTTGTTTAGGACGCCTTGGAACCACAATTCTGCCTTCCCCAGGTTGGAGGCTTCCATACACAAGTTTTGAGGATCAGAACTATATTCCTCGCTGAAGCCATACTAAAACCGAACTGTTTGTTCTTAAGTACTCACAAAGAGTTCGTTATGTGATTTTCGGTTGTGCACAGCACTACCTCCTCAACTCTCGTTGGTTGCTTGTATCTTCAGCTAGTCGATTACGTCATACTACTTATTATGTTGGTCCTTGGCACTTGGGTTTGCATTCGAAACCTTGATCTCGTTTGTTTGGCACACTGTTCCCAGTGTTTTTAGTCGGGTCACATCGCCGGTTTGATGAGACCTTAACTTACCGCTTTGAGATTCTTATATCGAGCACTTCAGGTTTCGAAGACGCGCCTGATTCGGTTCTCGAACTAGAGTACGTACGAATAAGATTACGAGTAGGTTGCGATGAGGTGGGTGGTTTTTTGCATTTCACAACAAAATTACACTGGGTAGGCCTCCAGTTCAGTTCAGTTTGTCAACCAAGAGCCGCGCATTAAAACAGCAGAGGTTGTTGAAACGGGTTGCGAATGGCCACACATTTGACGCAGCCAGTTCACCACCGTCGAATCCAAGCGCGTGTGTGTCGGGGGTGATGGTTTTAATCCGTGTTTGTCACTCGCCTCCGATTGTCTGTCAGAATCACTAGCCCTTAGTTCGTCCTGCTCGCATGCTCCAGGATGACGTAAGTTGATAACAGGTCAGGTCTTTCAAACTTCGCTGTCAAGTCACAAATTGATCACTTTTAGGCCGTGATCAACTTGTGTCAAGTGTTTGCAGAAGCCTACCTAACTCTCCGCTTCTCTCATCCATTCACTGAAACTTGGCAGCTAAAAAAATGGTCCAGCTGTAACATCCTTTCGGTGCCTAGCTGCCATGCCACCCAAAGGAAGCACGAGGACTGGGATACTGCCAGGTTGCCCAAGCCTAGACAGGGGAATTCGAGAGGTGAAGTCGGGTTCGAACCATGGACTTTCCGTTCAGTAAATTTGCGCTCTAACTACTGAGCCATTCACTAGCGCCATAATTCACTTTGCAGGTGTGAATCTCATACGGTCGAATTAGTTGGCTTATTCAAAAGAAATTTGTCATTTTGAGGGATCTATCCGAGCACTTGAGCAAGAGCTTGCCGTAAACCCGTATGTCTCCATAGGATCTGGTATATGTCGCCTTTAGGAAGGACAATTCAGCTAGGATACCTTTACTCGACAGATGTTGCCGTGGCATGATAGTTGACGGGGTCGAACATATCCATCAGATTAAGAAAACCGACAGTCGTTGGTAATGGGACAAATAGCCTGACACTTGCAAGGGCCGTACACCATCACGTGGTCGTATTAGGGAGGTCGTTAGGTAGAGGAACTACTGCCGCTACGATTAATCTCACGACTAATACTATTGCTGTTCCGTCCTGCTCGGTCTCACTAACTCAATCACTGATGGACAGATTCTTAGCAATCACGCTAACGGTATGGACGTGGATAAATGGGACTACCTCCTTCGAGATTGCCTCCACGCCGGCCTAGGCCATGGATCGGCCACCATCGACTTGGAGCGATTCATGCACTTTTGTCGTCCAGCTCCTCATCCACGTGCAGAATATGATGACGTCATGTTTGGGACCCGCACAGTTGCTGATGACCCAGACAAACCTAGCTACAGTTGGCATCTGTCGTTTCGTGATACAGAATTGGAGAACGTTCTGCGGACTTTTGGGTTACGACAGCACCTTCACCAAAAATTGTATCAACATAAAACCGCTTCTGCAATCAGTGTGAGTTTGTCTTGGTCCTTTTGTTTGTATGATTAAAAAAATGGTTATGGTGTAGTCTAGACAGCCCCCCCTGGCATTTGGATTGTTCTGCTATAGGTTTCCGTAAATCACTTTCCGTAATCTTTTCAGGTCGCATGATGACTGTGCTCCGAATGGGCACCAGAGATGAACGATGTGATTTGATTTGAAATTGATATCAAATGTCTAGGTGACCTTGAGATGGCACTGCACTTGAACATGTTTCGTGGATTTGACTGCAAATGATCGTAGAGTTGTTCCCCGAGTTCGACAGTTTTGCTGCAAACGTCTCGCCATCAATCCAGGCGATAGGTGCGGTGTAGGTGTTTATCAGTGTTACGCGCTTGTGTCTCTATGCGTTCTGCTGACCATGCGGCTGAAAGTAAAAAGCTCTGTGAGGCAAATGGTCGTCTGCCATGTGGAGTACATGTCCTAATCAACGTGAGTGATTCATCTGTCGGGGGAGAGTTCCTTCTTCCTAGGATCATCTGGCACACCTCAGTATTATTAATCCGATGTTCCCACCACACGCGACCAGTGCTTCGGAGACACCGACGGTCAGAAACTGACATCTTTTGTGTGTCTTCTGCGCGTAGAGGCCACGTTTCTGATTCATAAAGCAGTATGGATCGCACTCCCGCAGTGTAAACTCTGCCTTCATAGGCGAACTGACGTCATGTCAGCGACATAGATGCCCGAGTTTGGCAAAAACTCCGTGGCCTTCCAGATTCGAGAGGTAACCTAGCCTCCAACCAGTCCAACGGAACTGGAAGAATCTGAGCCATGGAGAGTAATATTGTCCGCACGGTCAATGTCTGTGTGTGAACGTCCCTGGAGCATTTCAACCCACGAGGTTTCAGAGGCAGGCAACGTCGGTTTTGTCGTTTCCCTTAGTCCTACCTTTCTGTCGTGAAATTAATCTCATTGTTACCCCGGGTTTGTGTTCTCCCAAATGATTGTAACAATCTCGCTGTTAGCTCAACTATTTTCTTCTTGTTGTTATGGAGCTGCTTCTAGTGAATCCTGTGGAATCTCCATCATTTCACAGTACTCAGTGCAGATGGTTTTCTTCTTTTGTCGATTCGGATATGTTGATATGCAGGTCTTTTCTCTTGAATAGGCTTTGGAATCGATTTTTTTATTGATCGGGTGGTTGATATGTTGTTTTAAGAGCCTGTTCGTATGTTTTTTCTTCTGTTAAGCGGGTGTTTGAAGTGTTCCGTCGGTATTTCATCGTACTGAGCTCGAGATAGGTCGGTGGTTGGGACTCGAATTTACTGACCGTAAAATCCATTTTGATATAATTTTGGCTTCGATGAGGTAGTGAGGCGAACGCACACCCAAATCCCGGTGTTCAGGTCTCTCCGAGCAAGAACCTTGTCGACATGAAATATGCGGACAACATTGTTGTCATTTTTTGAAAAGAACAGGAAGCACAAGGAATCCTGGAAGAGCTCACCGAGGTCATCCAGTCCGGCGGTCCGGAGTCATGCTACAGGACCTATAGTCTTTGGAAATCAAAAGAGCGACCGTAAGCTTTGGAACGCTGTACGTACATTGGAAGTTGTATGTCGTGTGACAGAAGAACCTCAAAAGCTAGAATTGCTTACGGCTTATGGCATCAAGAAGATATGTCACTCGGTCTCAAAGGAGGCGTATATCAGATTGTTTTACGGCTGAGAGGCTTGGCCACTTCGAGCGGAGGATGAGATATATTCAGAACCATAGCTGGAACCGGCCGGAACCAGGAGACGGTCTTCGGTGAAGCAGAGGTAACTTCCGTCAAAGCACCCGGCACTACAAGCTAATTTGGCTTGGACCATGTATTAGACATTCCAAGTTACCGGCCGCCAAAGCTGTTGTCTTCCTTGGCTCATTCAGGGTGGCGAAAACCTAGTGGTGGACAAAATTTGACAGGACAGAGGGGATTGAAAGATGTTACGAAAAGTGTGGGTTATGTTGGTGCTGTTCGTCTTCCACGATAAGGTCCAGGTGACCCCCCTCCTCCTGTGCTGGGCTGGAGATACTGAACGATACGTCGGCGGTTCATGCTATCAGCTTCTATCCTGGTTGTCTGACTGAGTTTTGGAGGTGCCGGATGTTTGTGATTGGCTGGCTAGCCCTAGGTTCCCTCTCGCTGCCCTCCTTCTCTCTTCTTCCCATTGTAAAGCTTTATCCAATAAATCTACACAGTTTTGCGGCACTGATGCACCGTTATCGTCATCTGGTGTTGCCGTCAATGATGATTGTAATCCCGTAGGAGTTGATTTGTCGCTTTAATTGTCCATGAAATTTGAAATAGGTAGCCATGTAGATATTCAAAGGTTTGCGTATGCTTTATGGTCTTGTTATTCCTGTTCAGTTAGACCGATTCTAAATACTAACTTGACCAGTAGTGGGATTATTACAACCGCATGGAATACCCAAACTGAGTTTCGCAACCGAAGGATAGGGTCAAGGAGGCCAGTCAATCCATCAAATAAACTACAATGGAATCGACAACTACTCCACTGAACAGACTGGACTGGGCGAACGGAATGCCAGAAGGAGGTGAGATTCGTCGACTGTCCCAACTGAATTATCTATCCTTTATCCTCTTCCAAACGTGGTATGAACCGTGTGGTTATAAGTCCTCAACTAGATAGGCACGTCATCATGTCTAACGGCGCTGTACTGTGCGCTGTACATATCGGCGGCCTTCATCTATTCTATCCTTCTTGAATGAAACGTGTAAGGGAACTGGTTTTTGAAAAGTTTATCAGTACCTCGCTCGAAGCATGGCTACCTTATCTTTCTAGGTAAAAGTCAGGGATCGCTAAAATCTACTGAGGGAGAAGAGACTTGGAAATGAATGCGAGAGGGACGGCTCACGAGAGCGAAAAAGAATGGCAGACTAATTTGCGGAATCTTTCCTTCTTTTCATTCCAGTGCATGGTGCTGGACATGTTGGAATTCATCGAACCGGCGCTACAATTCCGTTCCATCAGCCTCAAGGCTCTTGAAGGCAATGATGCGGGTGATCTGGTCAAATTTTTGCAATTACATGATCACATCCTGTGGGACGTGTACAATCGAAGGTTTCACACACCTACCGAGCCTGTCAGTGAAAGCCTCGAGCAGGCTAGAAGCCTCGTCGATCGCATACTACGACGACAGCTATATTCTTACGTGGACAGTGTTTTCGAAGTACACAGCGGGGAGTCCAAGACTCCGTCTCGCAGGAGTTCTCTTTCCGAACACCATCACCCATCCACACTTCGGTCGGGAATGGGAATTCGTGAACCGTTGATAAGTGAACCACTGCCTCCGGACTGTAGAATAGTTGGACGTCTTTTATTTGACCAAGTGAGTCCGAACGAACTGTTTTGGAAATCACATTCGGTTTTCTACTGTCACCGCATGTTAGGTCATCGTAAGTCTCGAAGAAACAATCAAATCCCATAGAGAATGTTGACTTCAGATCAAACTATGTAATTGAACACCAATTTTACCCAACACCCGTGCAACCAACCTCATTGGTTAGTGGGTCCGATCGAACACTGGTTCTTGTAGTTAACCGACATGTACTTGGTAGGGTGTTTTCTCTCGGTGGGCTATTACGTAAAATCCTCGTTGCCTCAGTTCCTTCTCCATTTCCGTTATAAGGCTTTATTCGAATAAATTGACATGGCAGTGAAGCACCACTGTTCTTTCTCTGTGTTTACTGTCAATGATTTATGACAAGTCGAAAAACTGACGTTTTCCAGGGGAAAAAACATCACATCCAGCGTTACCCATGTAACTTACGTCCTTTGATGGACCGGCCACATGAGTTGGAAACGCCTCAACACATGCCGGAATAATTTGGGCTGGACTAGGAATCCTCCGAGTTCTCACTGCCCATCTTCAACTAGTTGATCAAACTGGTGGACACCATGCAGTTGGTTGATGTCGGAGGGATCTTTCTAGGTCGAGGCCAGTTCTCCATGTTGGAGAACAGACTACGGACTACTTACATCCATCAGCCTTCACAAATGTTCGTAGCTGGACGGTTAACTGCCTCCTCCCTCCGGAAGCCGAAACAACACAGGTGACAAAGTACAAACAAGATTTTGACGTGTAGCAAATTTCAGTCTCTTGATATTTTGGTCAACTGTTATTTTTCGGTGGTTGAGACATTGTTCACGTCTATGTTGCTCTGTCCTACGTCGCTAGACGTTCCCGTTAGGAATTCCACCACACTAGTTCGTGTGATATCTGGTATTTCGACCAGGTATCTTGAAACAAGGTGAACATGCTAATCGTCGTGTGCCTGACTGTACCGTCATGCTTTACCACCGCCTTGTGTTTCAAACTGGACTAAACTTATCAGACCAGTTTCCGGTCACCTCACACTTTTCGGTGACTGAATCGAATGCAGAATAACGCAACGTTTTGTCTTTTGGAAGTGACTCTCCCCAATTTGAGTTCATTTGCTGGTGATTTTCCGGAGATTCGTATCACGTGGATTCTGACAAATGGCGACTAAAGCTTGTACGAAACTTTGTAGTCGGTCAAGTAAGCTTCCCCCTCTCTGACGTTTTCCTGGTCAGCCTCAGGTGAGTTTCAGATAGCTCAGTGATTTAAGCTGCCCTGTTGATCGACGGTTTGAACCTTAGCTTGTGAATTGGTCTCTTCTGGACGTGAAAATTCCCAATCCTTCGTGCTACCTCCTGGTTGTGTAAGGACCAAAAAGCGTCTGATTTCGTTTTTGAAGTTTCCAACCCTTCGTGCTAACTCCTGGTTAAGGAAGGACCAAAAAGCGTCTGATTTCGTTTTTTTCCAGTCGTCTTAGCACTCAAACCACGTGTTTGTGGGGAGTTGGACTTTTCACATGGATTTGAATGCATTCGTAGTTTGTGAACCTCTAAGTCTGTCGTCAACACTCATTGGGGCACTGTTGTTCAGGCTGCTACCTCCCATGACCAAGTGATCCTGTAATCTGCGGATATTTTCACCGTGTTGCAGATTGTGTCTGGATAATGTGCTTAGCCTTTAGCATCTGGAAGTGTTTCAACAATGAAGAGGTCTTTCGAGGTTTTTGGACGTATGTCGCCTGATATTGTGCTACTTTGGATGGGACCAGTAGCTTTGCCTCAGTAGTCAACGTACACGTTCTGTAGCCTTGGGATGGATACATTTCCCTAAACCTGAACGCTTGATAAAATTCTTTGTAGCACTCACATCAGGCGCTAATTAAAAGAATACATTCTCTACTCAGAAACTACTGATACGAATTGTCTTGTGTTCTCCGTCTGGCTGAGTTTTAATACGGGAATTCGTTTATGTGTTTTTACCTCACTCCAATTAGAGGTTCCCCGTAGTACCTTCCAGTTGTATTCTCACATCCACAATGAAACAGGTGAGTTGTGCCCTTACCACTCCCCGTTGTGCACGTTTGAGTTCCTAGTTTGTTTAACTGAGTACGCTGTGAGTCTAGAGAGGGAATGACTCCCTTTTTCTTGGTCGGCGATTATTCAACCAGGTGCGCTCTGTCGTATGCGTACCCTTCTGCTATCTCTGGCTATGACCGAGCACTCGGTTGTAGGGAAATGTTTGGACCCCAGATCTGTTCCAACGTACTGCACATTCGAGCTGCACGACGCATTTTGCGGTTAGTCACTACACCGGGATGTTCACCACCATGCTCTGCGCTCTGTTCATACCCTTCTGTGCGTAAAGCTTTATCAGGCCAAACCCCGGAATGGGGGTACCACATGCATTTATCCATCGGGTCGCTTTCACTACTCACAAACGTTCGATTTCTCACAGTTCGTTAACAGTTTTAGGAGCTTTCAGTGAGTCAGCTAGCGGTTTCTTGATGACTATCGTAAACATCTGCGACGAAATGTTTCACTACTATTAAGTAGTTAAATTGATAGCGAAGCCGAGGTGTAAGAATTATCAGCCATTTTTTCGCGCATAACGACACCTAAAATGGCTCTTTCATCACCGTTATATAAACTCTTGTTCCCCTATGGGACTGGCAATCGGGTCATTCCAGTAACTTCTGTGTTGTTCCTTTCCGCTGCGTCAGTCTCACTTCCTCTGTTTGAGGATTTGAAAGTGTCCACCCTGTATTTACGGGGACACGTTTCGTGAACGATGGTCTCGAGGCGCTTCGCATTCACAGTTGGAGCCTCCTGCAAGATGCAAGCATGTATTTACGGTGGCACGTTTCGTGAACAATGGTCTCGAGGCGCTTCACATTCGCAGTTGGAGCCTCCTGCAAGATGCAAGCATGTTTTTTCTACCCTGGTTGCAACATGAGGTCGGTGCTCCAGAATTTACCGGCTAGATACAGCTTATCCTATGTTTCTGCCGTCTTCTGCTTGTACAGCTGTCAAATCTGCAGAAATTGCTACTCAGCCGTGGTTCTAGTGACGGGCTACGTGGAGACCAATGTGCCAGATACTGTCTTCGACCACAGTGAGCCACGTCTCCAGTTGTCCACCGTGGGGACAACACTACTCCCAACATGGTATACGAGTCAATGCTTTGGAACTAGTGGATGGTTCATGCGGAACAGATGCTCAAACGATGATAGACCTTGTTATGTATCTGAACGGGTACGGTCGACGACTATACGCAAATCGAGAACGAGTGCACAAATCCCCAGCTGTGACGCGAGCCCAACCACTTCTAGCGCAGAGAAGAAGAAGACAGAACCTTTGGAGAAGGGCTTTTACTGCCTCAACTTTGAGTGACCTTGGGGAACAACAAAATTTGTTGGCGCACACAAAGTCCAACTGGCCAATAGGGAAGAAGCGCGGTCTTTTTGGATTAAGGCGCAACATGGCGGACAGGGTGCGAAATTTAAAAAAGTTCAAGTTTTCAGAAAATAAAATTGGCAATAATCCGGAAAGTAAACGGTTTTGGGGCATACTGATACCCCCAACAGACGTCATTGCCGAACGTTCTGTGATGCGCGAACTAGGTTATGACGGCGCCCCCGAATTTCCTCGTTGGCACGCGCCAGTGTTGAAAAATTTCTAGCTTCCAGATGTCCTGTGATCGTACGGTCCAACCTTTAACGTCAAATTGGGGCTGGGCGGACAGCTATTTTGAAGACACGAAGTTATTGCGTGCAATACTGCTTTACGACCCGCAGTGAGGGCGAGATGACTCAAGTGGTTAGCGCGCGAATGTACTGACCGGAAGGTCCGTGGTTCGAAGCAGACGTCTGCCTCTCGACTTCCCCTGTCTAGGCTTGGGCAACCTGGTAGTATCCTAGCCCTCGTGCAACCTTCGGGTGGCATGGCAGTTAATCACCGAAAGGGTGCTAAAACTGAAAGATTACGACCCGCAGTCGGGCGCTGCAACAGCCATTGGATCAAATTCGCACGTGACTGGTTGGAAGATCGAGCCGCTGACTGGTCCAGCACCGAGGGAAGTTCCGATTGGCCCAGTAGTGGACCAGCATTTGCTGGATGCCGGTTGCCACTGCCGCGTTCGAGGGGCATCCGAGGTCATTACACACACATCACATATGACGCGCTGTGTATGGGGTTTTGCCCCGTCTTGGGCGTCTAATACACTCTATGTATCCTCGGTGATGTTTGCTGGAAACCGAAAAATGAACTGAGTTACAGCCGTTCGTTCACTGTCAATTGCACGTCCAACTTCTTACCTTTGTCCTTTGAGTAAGATGGTTGAAACCAGCTATTTGTTCGATCTCTCCACCTATGTTGATGACTCGTACGGGCACGTCCATACAAACTAGAGAAACTTGTTCTTCGTATTATTGATTTCAGGTTCTACATGTGCTGTGCAGTGAGCTAGACCGTCTGCAATGAATTGAACTTCTTCCGGCTTTTCGCTCAACCGAATGATGCCGTAGCGTTATAGGATTAGTGATTACCTGAATGAGACGCAATGCGAAAGTCGGCACAATGATAGTTTGGATATTTCTACCGGTGCGGCGGAGACTATTTGTTTGTTCCACACAGCCTTTTCCAGGGCATCCTTGCTTGGGAGAAGCATTGTCTTTGGAAAGGGTGTAGGTTCAGCTGTAACACACCCTTTCGGTGCCTAGCTGCCATGCCACCTGAAGAAAGCACGAGGGCTGGGATACTGCCAGGTTGTCCAAACCTAGACAGGGTCGAGAGGCAGAGGTCGGGTTCGAACCACGGACCTTCCGGTTAGTAGATTCGCGCTCTGACCACTTGAGCTATCTCGTCCCCAGGTAGGTACTTTAATCGCAGTATCTGTATGTACCCACTATGTTGGCACAGAGGGATTGGCAGTATTACTACAGTGTACCAATTTCGATGAACCGATTCCGTTTGCTGCTGGGCTTCAATTGAGACCACATCTTCCGGGAGTGGGGCGTTGTTCTTCTTTCCGTTGTTAGCTAGTCGTGACGAACTCCATACGGTGTTGAGGTCCTTGGTGTGGGTGGACCGATTGTTAGGCAATTCGTCAAAGTGTTCTACCCAACTTTGCGCCTTATCCTCATCATCACTAGTAAAGTCTTGATTTGTATCGCACGTCAAACGTGGATGCTGGGATTTCCTGAAACCGTTCGTGAGACGAAAAATAGCTGGCTGAAATTCCCCACGTCGGATGCCATAAGTGGAGTGCCATCCCTCCTGATAGGACCGTCTCGCCGTAGGGTGCGAAACTTACCTGAGTTTTTACGCCTTGGGAGCACTTCTTTCGTGTGAATTTAATCTCCTGAGTGTTCAATATCAACATTTTCATAATTTGTTGCGACCACCAGAGCACTGTATTTGTGCGGCAACGTAACCGTCGTTCAGGTTGTACGCCAGAAAGTATTTCCACAGACTTGCGTATTGCTGATAATAAGCTGGCTGTTGATCGCAGCGCACTTGCGTCCTCCCACCGTTGGCTGAAACCACGGAGGCTAGCCGCTCTAGGTAAGCGAACATCACATCGACTGCATGGATGTGTTACGATCCGGCTGCGGACTGTACGAAGGCATGCACCGATTGGTCCAGATCCGAACCAGTCGGGATCGAACATTTTTAGCTCGGTTTTTCTTGCACCACCACAAACATTCTCGCGTGACCTCGTGGGAAATTCCGTTATACATATATGTAGATACAGCCGTAGCAGTTTTCCTTTGTTTCCATAAGATGATGTCTCAAGCAACCGTTGGATACACCATACCGGCGGAACAGGAAGGCAAGGGACGACATTGGAGTTGCAATACCGTCTCCAATGCACACAACACGCATCGACGAAGCGTGTGGTGAATGTGGTCCTGCTTGCCCACTCGAGCGTCTCAACCAGCTGCAGCAGCAGGTAGAACTCATCTTTAACGGTTGAGTCCGATATAGATATTGTCGTTAACTCTCAGGTTCATGGGATATATCTAATACAAACTACTGCTTGTTGTGTATATGCTAATGTGCAGACAATGACACGACCACTCAGTGTAAAGGCAACACCTTGGAGATCTGAATTGTCTACTAAACCGCCAGAGTAATGCCAGTAAGATGGATCTGTTCTACGCGTCCGGTGCCACAGTTAGGCAATTGCGACTCTAAGGAGACTACCGGTACCGTGACTGATGTGGTTGGGAAGACCGTGATTGTCCCCACAGCTTAAAAAGATTTTCTTGTGTTTGTGACCTCAGCTTAACTTCTGGTCACTTCATTCGCTAGACGAGTATGAAGTACGTTGCTTCCCGAGAACTGCGAACTGCTTGTAATAGACAGTATCATTAACCCCTCTTAGGGGATTTCTTTTGGGTTGCGTCCTCAGTGCCACAGAGTCTGTGTCTTTGACCTTTGCGCGCCCAAGTGCAGTGTACAAGGTTGTATGGAACGAGCAGAGAACGACTGGACAGGATTCCGAGAACGGTCCTTCTTGACGAATCCACCAGGTCTGATTCCTGTTCTCGCCCTCGTTTGTTCGGTATCTGAGTATGGACAACCAATAGACCGTCAACCAGGTCATGGTACCTGACGCTTACGCTCTCCCCTTCAGTTTTAGCGAGTACACTGCTGCTGAGAGGTAGTGAAATGGACCTCCTCAGCAAAAGTTGTATGGTATGATAAGAAAAAGCGTCTGGAGACCTCTATGCAGCTTCCATTCCAGAAATAAGACAGCCTTGGGAGGGTCTTGAATCAACTCCATCAAATACGACTTTGTTTCAGTTTTGGGTTGCAACGTTTCACGCGATCGTTGTTGCTGTCACTCCTACAACGAGACTAGACCAACAACGATCGTCTTTTAAGTAATTGCACGCATCCTCGTGGGTTTGTGAAGCTCACTAACTCCGGACGTCGTGCTTCTCCGTCAGGATTGTACGAAAAAAGGCTTCTTGGTATCGTTCACGCGGTGGACAGTAGAAATAAACTGCATCAATCTGCTAGTTATACTTTGTGGGCTTGGTTTCTCTCCAACTTCTCAGTACGCGACGTAAAACTGCCTGGAAAACTCACTGATACTGCTGTGGCTTCGAAGTGCACCGTAGGCGGACTGCAACATTTATCTACTACAAGCCTTTTTTAACAGTGTTATTACGGGGTCGTGTTGGATCAACCTTGCATATCGCGCGGGAAACAGACAGTTTGTGGTCCCACCTGAGGGGCGATCCGCCGAAATCTGTCTATAGGTAAGAGGTTCTACGCCAAAGTGAACATAGACAATACACATACGCTGTGAGTGTGAACAATATGGTTGAATTTTTGGACTGATCAAACCCTGAAAGACGTACCTCACTCAAACCATTCAGTATTACGCACCTAAAAAAGGATAGTTTCATAGGACGGTAGTTGCCCGTCCCACATGTTGATGCGCACTCTGAATTCGTTCTTCAAATGGCTTAATGTAGTTTAATTGCCCATGGGAGTATGTGACATGTTTACCGCAACCTTGTTTTTCCAGTGGATGGTACTCAGCCGAGCGTTTCGCAACATTTTGCAAAACAGGACTTCAATGTCCACCTATATATTGATGTTACTCATTCAGCGAGGCCTAACTTCCCATACTGATTCACGTTACATCGTCGTCACGTGACAAGCATTAGTTTACGTCGTTGCACTTTGATGCCTTTCTCCCACACGTTCCCCTTTTTTCGAAAGCATGCTGATCACCTTGCAAGCCGTCATATTGTTCTTGCATGCTAGTCAACCCTGTTTTGATAAGACCGATCGGAAACAGCGTTACTGTCACCTCATCGTTCTACATTAGGATGTGTATTGTCTCCGACTGACCGTCCGTCATCCACTAGTGTTGCACTGAAGGTGAATGCAATGTATTCTACTATGGTTCTACTACTGATTTCGGTCTGAAGTAGTCCCATCACCCTTTTCACGACTTTGCGCTTCCGCTGTTTTGTCTGTTTGCAAAACTAGCCAGCTAGAACTATGGAGCATGAGTGGAGTGTAATTCATGCCCATCTGTGCGTGTGTTTAGAACGAATTTCCTCCTACATCTCTTGTCGCTTTGCTTTAGCACGAGACGTCGTTGACCGCAAGGCACAGTTCAGTACACACGGCAAGCGTACACAACGAAAGAATATTTGGAGAGAAGTTTGCTTACTCAGTCTGGAGCACGGTTAACGTAGGGCCCAATCATACCATTATCGGTGGCCGGCTCGAGGTCAGTACCGTGCATGTGCTTCAGTCTGGTCAGCTACAAGTAGTATTCGGGGGAGTAAAACAATGCCCCTAGCTCACATTCCTCTGCGCCATTCAGACGCACAGTCATTATCCACGGTATCCAACGTTTAGGTCTCTACAGTAAATCGTCTTGCAACGAAGCTCCTGGAGACGGATGAACGAAATGCGAACCTTGTCGACGTATTAACAATAATAATGATAATAATCGTTCAGGCGTACCACCCTTTCGGTGCATAACTGCCACACCACCCGAAGGAAACACGAGGGTTGACATTACCAGCGAAATCCAGCCATTTGCAAATTAATTCGGGTTTTACGAGAGACAGAACCAAACCTCAGGTGAATGTGTTGTCTAAAGCCCGCCTCGTGTTTAAGTTTTTATGACTTTCGGGATATTGCAGTGTATATTCTCGATGCAGCACACTACTCACAATTTTGCTGAAAACTCTGACAGCACACGACCGGTCGCACACACTTTGGAGCTCATCAGGTAGCCACAGTTTTCGAGTCCCTATCAACTTTATGTTCTACTTGAACACCAGATTATACACAATTAACGAAAACACTTTCAGAATGTAGCGTCTCCGTAAGTACTCCAGTTTTCAATAATGTCTCGCGAATTCCAAGTGCTTTCTGGTCTAACCATGAGTGGGTTGACTGCTTGCACTAGCGGCGTTTTTGATGCATCGGACTGTCGCAATTTTCCCTTGACAGTGACGTCACGCCGACGCCATAGGTTTTGGAGGTTTGCAAAAGATGCTCTGGCCTCCCGAATTTTAGTTTCGGCTGAACAAACACGTCGTTTCGAAGTAGAGGACATCTTTTGCCTTGTGCGGATTTTTTCATTTCGGAAACCCAGAGTTTGACCTAACTTCACAATACTATATAATAATAGTGGGTGTCAGCCAGCCGAAGGAAGCACGAAGACTGAGATACTTCCAGGCTGCCCAAGCCTAGACAGGAGCAGCCGGGTTGGTTTCGAGCCACGGACCTTCCTGTCAGTAAGTCCAGTAGTTATCAGTCAAACCCGATCGGTGATGAAACGATTGCAATCCAACTGCCAAGCTCAGTGAACAGACTAACAAGTGGGCAGCGCGCCCGGGCTACCCCTACTCCGCAAGATTGCCAACAGCTTGCCTCTTTAGTCCACAACTTACACATTGTTTCTGAGTTCGGCTAAGCCATTCTATGAGGCGTCGCTCAATCTTCTGCCAATTAAAAGACTGGTGACTTTCGTTTGATTGCTCCTGCTTTGGGTCTAACAATTGAATCCACTTCCGATTAATACTCACGTTTTTTTCTGGAAAACCAACACAGCCACTGGATACGGCCGGTGCAATTTTGGACGAAGTGTTTGCTCGCCTTCCGGAAAATTCCCCCATAAGGGACAAACGGGAGCTACTGATTGAAAAGGCCAGTTTCAGTTCGAACAGTACTCCACACGCCCCGGAGTTCTATTTCTACACCAGAACAGGAAAGACGTTTATCTACGATGAACCAGTAAGTGTCCCAGCACGTTCACACCACGTTAGAATGACTTTCCGGTGTAACCGATAGCTACTAATATATGGTAGTGTCCTCTCTGTTCTATGCGGTGACGAATGAAGATCTAGCAGACTCCATGGATGCAGTTTGTTTTTTGATGGGGTCTCTCTGGCAGGTCGACTCCTGTACGGGCTTAGGTCACCGGGTAGAACCGTTCAGATTTGGGCGGAGCAACCGTTCACAGAGTTCCGTACCCCATACCCATGTGTTCACTGCTCTGTGGCATTTGAACTCCCACAGACTAATTAGTTGACATCTAAGGCAGATAACAGTAGAGGCATTTCCGATAGCAAGTTGGTACCCGCGTTGAAAGACCATGCACTGGAATCATTCTGGAACCTCAAATGGTCTCTTGACGCACTATCAGAAACCGGCAAGAGGTATACATTGAAATGTGGTCTATATTACTGGGAGCTTACACGCCAACCGAGTTGATTGGTCCCTGACCTACCTTACCTTGTGCATCCAGGTGGTTCGGCTGTGGGATTCTGTCTAACAAAGGTTTTTATGGAGATTTCCTACTACAGATGAAGCGATTGTGCTGAAAAATTTAGGAACACTATACAGTTGTTCTAAGCGTGTTGGAGGCATCATCAGCACGAATCCTGAGAGATTCTGACCAGGGGTCTTCTCGTTAGTAGTCGACTACTATTTCATAAAGAGGATCTAGCGGTTTGGTCCAATCTACTTTGACGGCCGCTGGAGGGTGGAGCGCGCATCTTGTTGATATGCACTGCCACTAAAAAGGAATGTGAAACCGACCGGACAATAGCATTGGATGCTGTAGGTCAAAACCAATGCGAATGATAACCAGCTACATGGACTAGTCCGAGAGGCAATCACATAGCGTTGCAGTATGTTCGGGGCAAAATTCCGGCCATTTTTAGCCAAGCACAAGGCGAACTTGTGAATCAGCAGTCTAGTGATTCCGCTACTCACTTTTACCCGGCCACAAAGAATGTCACGTGGATGTAATCACAACTCAGCTGGTCTCGTTATCGCATCCCCAGTTCGATCACATATAGATATGCCAATCGTCATCACTTTTTTATTGTTTTAGTTGCGGGTCGTCCATGCTTACCGATTATATTGGAGGGGACGGGCAACCATGGAGCTGGACATTCCGCGATCGGATGTTTCTGAGGCCATTCAAGCCTTGGCAACAGCCTTTGATCTATGGCATCGAGAGAAGGTTGGAGATCGTTATAATCGAACAATCACGTAGCCTCGGTTGCCAGTTCTTTCTGAATGATGAGTGATTTTGTACATACGGTTGTGACATCCTGCTGATTACCACATTTCATTCTCTTGTTTACTTCCGATTTCTCGTTGACTTCATGTATTTACGACGATGTTTTTTATGTTCATCGGCTACTCCACTACTGACATTAAATTTCCCCTGAAATAAAGGGTTGTGTTGTCAAAAGCGTCGGTATGTCTGGGTTTCACGAAAAAAAAGCGGATTAACTTCGGACTTTATAGCGTCCCAAACTCTAAATCGGGACATCCTAGAAGTCTTTTGACGTTGAACTGCTTTTACCTTTTCACTACTGTTAGCCATCTAGTAGTGTGTCTACGTAATCAAATGAGCGACATGAGGCCAGCTATCGAATGCCAGTGTCAATTTTTTGCAAGCAATGGTCGCGCGTTGGGATGAATGAAATTGCAAGTGTCGCGTGAGAATCAACAGACAGCCGAATGCCAGTGTCAATATTTTGCAAGCAATGGTCGCGCGTTAGGATGAATGAAACTGCAAGTGTCGCGTGAGAATCAACAGACAGTCATCTGGCAGACATCGTTGTTTCGTTTGTCCCAGTAGTTTTGGTCAATCGTCATTATATTGTCATCATAAGCGACAGTAATGTACAAGTAGCAAATACTGGTTCTCAACTGCAGTAAAACCACGAGGAACGCACTGCTAAATAGGAAAAGGTGAAAAAGTCCCATAGCTCAAAGGAAGTAGGTCGACAGCAAGACGTCTACATGTTGGAGCAGCAGCGAGACAAATACATCTGGGCACCATATCGGAGTAAGGCGCAATCAGTTAAACTGGCCCAAATTGCTTTGCGATTCGAGGACAAAACGACGGATGAACTTTAGCTAGGCGGTCGGGCTGGTAATGGTAGCATGAACGCTGTTTAGCTCGATCAAGTGCCATGTCTTGCAGGGTTTCTAACCGCGTGCCAGTATAAATCTGTGGACTTCAGTCAGAAAGGTGCGATCCAACAGCACCCAGCCTACTCGTAACCGTTATCACTTTGCGTGGTCTGTCATCGAATCTTTCCAGCATCTATTAGAAATAAAAAAATCGTCTTTGCTAAACGGTAGTTGGGCACGCGTAGTGCATTCTCAAACCAGCTTAAATAAGTTTTACTTACTGCCCTAGTGATTATGCCTCGTTGCCAAGTGGTCGCTTACATGCAGACTGCAATCAGGTGACTCCTGTGCTACGAAGACACCACTGTGTTCGTGTCGAAAGGCTAGCTGAGACAGAATAGGATCAGCAAGTTGAAATTTCATCCAGTAAAGCCAAATCGCGATGAGGAGCCTAAAAGTGCTGCCCAGTTGTTTGCACCCCGCTGGGAATCAGCGATGCGTCTAGCACGGATCCACCTAAAAATATGAGAAACTCGGTACAGTGGCAAAACCGTCCACCTGCATGGTATATGATGCTATAAACTGACTGCGAGTTTTTGCGTACCGTGTTTTTGCTCGCCACAGCTCTCAAGTTTGTGTCCGGCATAAGTATACGCTTCATCCCTCTTTCCGTTTGTAATCCTGTTCATATGAGTTCCCCAAAATACTTTAGTGTCACGCCGGTGTTCAGTCCCTACGACCAACGGCTGAGTCAATAAAACAGGCAGCAACCATTCAGCTGGAAAACCTCGTCGGTACATAGGTGTCATGCCAACCGAAGTAAGCACGAAGGCTGGGATACTGTCGGAGCCTAGAAAGGGGCAGTCGAGATGATAATGTTGGGTTCACACCATGGACCTTCCAGTCAATAAGTTCGCGCCCTAACCACTAAGCTATCTCGAGCTCAGACGATTGAGTGAGATCATAAACGCAAATCAAACGCTAAATATTTACAGGGAACGGTATTTACACAAATTTGGTGTGGGTAAGAAGTATGGCATTTCACTTCCGCTTAAGTCGATTAACAAATGTGATCACTGCTCCATTCCGAACGTGGTATCGGTCTTGCAACTGAGCGTTCAAGTCGTCCATCCGGCATAGAATGGTGGGTGCCGACGCCTGGACGTGTACGGCATGTGGATTTACCAGAGCAAGACATTTCGTCTTCCACACATGCTTCCAGCTAATAAACTTGGTAGAGGTGAACAGAAGACTGAATTTCACGTCGTCCGTTTTGTTGTTCGTCTTGAGAAGATTCTGGACCACTTGTTGGGATGGACGCTGACCGGGCGATCCCCAAATTCCCATGGAACGAGTCAGTTGATTCAGATACTCGGTTGTGACGAACTGTACCGCTCGTTGTAGCTCACGAACGCATGCTGTGATTGAGACGACGACCGGGAGTTCAACATCATCTCCACGTAGGAGAGTTAATTTCATAGCCTATGACGCAAAACGGAAAGTAAATAAACAGTAGATGGGAAATCTTACAAGCGATTGTGAAAACTTGTGCTTTCATCAGTGGCTCGCCTCAAAAGTATCGATAAAGCGCTTGTGAGTAAAGTATGTTGAAATCCTCAACCTACAACCGACAAAAAGCCATGCCGTTGCTGTCGGTGCGTGACCAGCAAACTTCTATTTTCATACCGTCATTGAAGCAAACACTTCGGTATATAGGATCACTGTACGTTGGCGAACTCCTTGTCTCGTGCGCTACGCCCCATACCCGATCCAGCTAATATGTCCAGCATGTTGATGGACAGTCTGGCCGAAAGCATCGGTCGCAAACAACATACAAAGCCGCCCCCCATTCTCTGGAGCGACCCCTCATACTGACCATACTAACCCAATCCCTGGACGGACTACTCTCCCAAGGCATAATTTTCTCACCATGGCCAGTTTCCTAGTTTATTGCTGATTCCGCGATACATACGCGTCGCGGGACTTTGTGACGCATGAACACAAGGATGACAGCAATACACCTTAAAACTCTTGAGTAGCCACAGGAAACACAAAAGAAATTTCTGTTCGAGGAACACCCAAACGAAATTGTTTCGCCTTGTGAATGGATCCTTACTTCTGTGCAAGAAATTTTCCATCTTCTGAGAAATATTCACGCGAAAGCAACTTTTTTACAGGGGAAGTTCTCAGTGCTGGCACATTTCTCCACTAATCAAACGGAATACACTACATCCACATTGAGGTACAAAAAAAACAGCCAAATTACGAATGAATGCGAGTTTCATTTGCGACCTTACTACAGTTGTACACATTCGTAACAGGCTGCGGTACGACAAGCGACCGTTTGCGTTTGGTTGAATGCCCCTCGCATTCAGTGAACCGCCGCCACGACAGTACTCTATTCCCTCAAATGTGCGCCTTGGCGAAACAAGACAATCGAGAGAAGGCGAATAAAAACGTCGTAAACCATTATCGTGTATGGTACCTCGTACTGAACAAGGATATAGAAAAAACAATGGGATAGAGGCTCGATTTCGAAAGCCAGAATAATTTGGGTGAAGAAATCCTCTGTTCGAGTTCACAGGAGGTCAAATGGATTT
This sequence comes from Clonorchis sinensis, assembly GCA_003604175.2. Taxonomy (NCBI): domain Eukaryota; kingdom Metazoa; phylum Platyhelminthes; class Trematoda; order Opisthorchiida; family Opisthorchiidae; genus Clonorchis; species Clonorchis sinensis. The sequence goes on along the minus strand of CM030369.1, from coordinate 219,680,751 downwards.
TTGTCCGCGATCTTACGTTACGAAATATTTTTTCGCGGAACACTGGCAACACATTCAAATACGGATTGCGTTCGACTGTAAGATAGACGTAAAACGTCACAGAGGCTAGACAACTAAGGATTCATGGCCTTGGTCCATTCTACCTTTGAGTTGAACCTAATTTATCTGTACAATATGAGTGCTCTCCAATGGCGTTTCTTGTGAAGAGGGATTACTGCACCAGCTTAGATGATGCGCATGCGAGCTATTCACTCCCAAAACCAACCCTGCCTTTTCTGATGCGCTAATGAAGGCTAGCAATTAGGTAAAAACATAACCACCAATAAGAACATAACATTAGTACCCAGCACTGATGCTTCGCTGCCGCACAGATTGCCTGAGTTAGTGCCTCGGAATGATTGTAGTAAACTAGCACTAAATCCCTTCCCTGTCCATCTTTGTTCTTTTCTTCACAGTAAGGCTTTCAAATAAATTATGGCTGTACGGAGGCAAAGCATCAATGTTGAACACTGATGTCATACGGTCGATGATGAGGAAAAGAATAAAAGTGGATGGGAGGTGATCTAGTCCTGGCCTACCACAAGCATTCCGAGCTGCCTACACCAACTTCAGTCAATCCGAATAGAAACGGACAACGAGAATGTCAATGACATCGATTAAAAGCCATATCGTGTCTCTAACTGTGCACAATGCGGATCACGCGGTCCTCATTCTGGAAGGCGAGCCACGCCGGCGGCGCGCGCACACAGGTAACAAAGCAGCGAAGTTGGCTGGCTCCATAGAAGGAACAACCTACTGGTTAAGGGAACATTCACTAGTGTGCGTATATGGTGTACCTCAAGCAGTTGGTTTGTCGTCCTTTCGTGCTCCAAACGCATTGGGTGTGTAATTATAAACAGATAGGTGGACAGTGTTTTCATAGGTAGCTTCAGTTTTCTGCCAGCTGCTAACAACTTGATCAGAAGTACACAGACGACGTCGTCATCTCTGAACACAAAGACGAAGCACAAGCCCTGTTGAATAAACTGACTACCAGCATACTTCTAAATGCATCTTACATTTGCAAAGTTAAACTGCAAAATGCACAATTTCTTAACATATCACTTATACTTTGAGGAGAATCACCGGAGACTGTGGATAATTTTACACACAACAGTTGTTATATTAGTGTCCGAAGACTCGCTATCGTCGGTCGTTGCGAGTTAACTGTTTGAGCGTCCAAACGGCAGCTGTCTTTTTTCCGCTCGGATGCTTGACGGCTTTCCTGCTGCGATTTTGGTGGAGTTTGAGGGTCTCAGTAAGTTTCGGGTATTCTGGGAGTACTTTCAAGAACCTGACCTTCCTGTTACGGTGAAACCATCAGTCCAGGGAAGTAATATTCGGCCATTAAGAGGCTCAGTCTTGATGGCCTAGACGATTCGACTTGTAGCTGATGCGACCTGAAAAAAGGACCTTATTGCAACCCAGCCCGTGGCAGGTGGTTCTTCATGATATAGCTCACCGTTTCTGCATAAAATAAACGATGTTTGGGCGGGCCAGGTGTGAAGATCACGACTGATCCTTACTTCCTGATAATCACCAGCTCCCGCCCCTGTTTGTGAACGGCATTTCATCAACTTCAGCTATAAAAACCTTGTCGTAAAAACCGCGTACATGTTGTAAAGTGGTTATCGCTGCCAAGTTTCGTTCGGTGATGATATGGGGAGGTAGGGGCTGATAGCTACGCATTGGAAGTGGTAGCTCAGATAATTAGTGCGTCAATAAAAGAACGTCAACATTCACAATTCGAAAGAATGGTGTTTAAACATGGGGCTTCAGGGACCCGTACTATCCAGATAATGAAATCAGATTGCTGTGACTGTCAGACTGTTCCGCATCTTCCCAAAACTATACGTGGCAAAATAACAAGGTGCCTATACAAGGCGACCAGGCTCTCAAATGCTGTCAACCTAGTGAAGGTACAAACAGAAGTCAAGAGTGGGAGGCAAAAATCACACAAAATCTAGTCACATAAAAAGGCTCATTCTGAAATACGATGAATTCCGGTTAGTTTGGCTGGTTTCGACAGCATTTCATGCCTCTTAGCGAATTACGTGAGGTTGTGTGCATACCCACTCAAAAGTATTCATGAAGCTAGGTGACAATTATTGAAAAAATTTAATGTCTTGCATTGAATGCGCGCGGCAGGTATAAAAATGGGGATGATTTATGTGACAGACTTCTGAAATTTAGGCCAGCTTACCTGACCAAAATGTAGCCGGAGAAGGTCGTCAACATGTTTTGCAGATGGTAATCTTGGCAGATCCTGGGAGGTACTGGGAGCCAGGTCGCACAAAAATTGATCATTTTTTAGGATCACGGTCAACTGCCGCTCAACCTGACAGTAAAGGTCATTTGTCCGTTCTAAGAGCTCCTCTTCAGATTCCAGCTTGTGCGTACTATAGTGATGACGAAAGCATATGAGACACGTGAACCAAAGTTTTGTTGTCAGACGTTTCGGATACATTTAAATCACAGAGGTACCAAAAGGAAACTGTTTTCGAAAGCACATAAACAAAAAGAATGAAAGGGAAGTGCGAGTAGGGGGAGTCTTGGATTACACTACTGGAGATCGTGAAGTTTACGACCGTTACACATCCATATGAGATGATATCGAGATCTAGAATGGATACCCTTGACCGCTGGACGGCTTCCGTTGGTCCATGGTTAAAAGCAGTCTTCAGGTCAAGAAACACTTCTACAGGCTACTGTTCTAATAGGGTATGCTGTTCAGACACCTTTTAGAAATTGGAGACATGGTGAGTGCGTCCTTGGACGTACAGAAACCCGGACCAGTTGTCACAAATCGGCGATCGCAAGATCCTAGAGAGTATCCAAGATGCTATGGCTAATAGGCTAGTACCACATTACGACGACTCCGCATAATTATAGCGCGTCATTTCTGAATATTTGACCTCCAGTCGAGGAGGTGTACGTCACTGGCATCCTGTCATTATTTAAGACAGCTTGCAGTATGGTTTTCAGGAGGCTTTTCATGGTTTCATCACCTTGAGTAGACCATGAAGAATAAAAACTATCTGGACGGAAGGATCTGTCGCGTTAGGGGAGCTATATCACTCGACAGATTCCCGTTGATGATGGAGGGTTAGCTTCAGTGTTACACGCGGGTTCATAAGATTCCTTCATGTCCTCTGCTGCGAAAGGTCAGCGGAAATGTCCTTTGAGGGATTATCGCATCACTCAAGGCAACAATTCTGCTAACCAATTAGTGTCCAACGTTTTTCGCAAGTCGTTTTGAAGACACCTCTCTTCTTTTGGCCAGCTGATTGAACCAGCTGAAGTAGGTCGCCGCTGTTTTCCATAGCAAAAGCTTCCATCTTCCGGGTCTTCACAACCCGCCAGCGTTCTCTCTCATTCTTCAGATTTTTGATTATCCGGCGTTTGAAGGATCTATACAAATTAAGTAATTATGCCGGGGCGAGATGGCCAAAGTGGTTAGAGCGCGAATTTACTGATCGTAAGGTCCGCCTTCTGCTGGTTAGAAACAGAAGAGATACAGCACATAAGAGATGTTACTCTCCATTATCTGTGCAGTGAGCATCAACCCCAGATCGATCGCCAAGATGGGTTTCTTACACAGCTAGTCCGCTGACCTATATATTCATGTCACTCACGTTAGGACAATCAGTTCCCGATATCCGCGCTTCTTCCTGACCGAATTAGCCGTGAGAAATCTCGATAAGAGCTTTCTTTCTCAGTCCCAGAGCTGCCTTCTTTTGGGGCGTGTGCTGACACAACAAATAAGCACCGTTTGCCGGGTCATGATGCGTGGATCTTAATTGAGTCCGTCAACCAAACAGCACAAAGACGATCGGTTAGTGAAATCCCTCCAGTAAATGGCATTCAGTCCTGGGTTTACGCATAGGTCCCACGCCGTAGATACCGTGAACCATTTTATAAGGGTCGCTAGACGCTCGAAGAGTAAAGCGCGAGGAATCTAGAACCGTATCGAGCGGTTAGAAGTATAGGACCGAACTGAGGTCTTGTATGTGTGTTTCGGAGATAACATATATCCATAGAAAGAAAGAACAAGATTTGAGCAAGAGCCGGAATACGGACGTTGAACGCAGCAATGCCGAAAAAATCCCCAGAATTTAATTATTTATTTTGGTTTTACTGGGAAAGAGTCTGGACACCGAGTAACAGCCAGGCGACTTACAGCCGAGTGAATCAGGAAGAAGTAACAGAGGGACGTGTCATCATTGAGATTTTACTCAGCTGCAATAAAACCGGTATATGTGCAGTAGTCGTAGCTGTCAGAGCTTCGTTTGCCAATGATCTGGGGAGAAAATACTGGACGGCTAAGTGCTGGAAGCGGCAGTCAGGGGTTGTCAGTCACTGACCTGGCAACGACATACGAAGGCCTCTACTAGCCAACTCAGTTGCGTCTCCCCGGAAAGATATCACAAGACAAGACAAACTAATAGTCAGTGACTCTGACAGATATGGCTGTGCCACTCAAGCAACGGCCTTGCATCAAGGCTATCGCCTTCACTGCGTAGCTCTCAGGTACTGCCAAACCTGATATACAGATTAGTTGAGTGCAAATGAAAATAACGGGCCATCGTCCCCAAAGTGTGCACCGCAGCATTGTAAGCATGAAACTTGACAAATAAGTTGACGTTGCATCTGCGCCACAGGTGATTCGGGTTCACAAAATCTGCTCTAGCCTTTCCAATCCGGGTGGAAATGTGACTTTGGCTAGACCACCGGAATTGATACATGTATCTGCAGCTACCCAGGAAGACAAAATTGTCTTCTAATTCAATCGGTCCATAAGCACACATGGAGTTAGAGTGCGAGCCCAAGTAGTCTTGCAGCAACACTCTACACTATACAGGTAGGAAGCGCATGCAAAACCATGAGACGCGATTATTCAGATTACTTGCGCGTCAGGCGCAAAAAAAGGCCACCCCACCTGCATACTTGATGTCTGTGAGTGGACACCCTGGGTGCACTTCGACCCCAAAGGCAGTAGGGGCTGGGAGTGAATCTTCCATAACCACATCAATGACGAAGTTGTAGAGGCTTCGACGCCGCTGAACGACAGGAATAACCCCGACCCAGGAATACTGACCAAATGCCCCGATCCTGTGCATCAATCGGTGGGTTCCTTTCTTGTAATAAAGTATCGCTTTCCACTAAACTTGTCCAGCCTAACTGGCCGGCCGAAGTGAATCTAAGCTAGCCAGAAGAAAACACCATCCAATGCCGATTGATGCAACTTACGAAGCCACCAGACATCATGCAAAAACAAAAATGGAAGGCGGATGTGCCGAAGTATGGTGGTACATATGGAAATTAGACAGCAAACCAATCGACAAAGACCTAGTCAGTCGATCTGTGCGAAAGAAAGGACCATTCACTAAACAGGATCTGATTCACGTGGAAACAGTATGGTAGAACGCTAACTAACGGACCAATCAAATTAAAAATAGGTAAATATCAAAAGCGAGCGACCCGGATAACCAATCAACTGGAAGTTCAAACTCTGCAGTAGAAAAACACGGCAGTCAAAATCGAGGGTTCTCACAGGCACATCGCCAGATATCGCCTCTGGATTTATGGGGGGGGCTTGAGGTGGACAAAACCTTAATCATTAGGAAAGGATGCAGACGGAAGGAAGCTACTGATTGCTCGTCCAGAGCCGTTGAGCATGGGGATACAGTGGATTAAAGTGGCTCGTTCCACGGTAGGACCAAGAGCTGAGAACAAACTCCTGCATTGCGGTTGCGTATATCGTTGAAGTAGGAGCAGGCCTGATTTGCCATTCAGTTGGAAATCGTGGGAGGTGGTGAATAAATGCCCTTGAGAATGAGTCTGGAATTGACAGGAGGCGCAGATGAGACGTTCATGAAGGTGGTGATGGTGAAACCGAAATAAACCGATGGGCGACAGCCTTTATACTTCGATTAAATTACGCACGAGTTGTGTTGGTTTCGTATACATCTGCTTGGCACTCTTCAACAAGCTTAGACAGTCTTTGATCGCTGGGCCACTAAGCACAGAAACCTACTCCTATCCTGTCCTACTTAATCAATTGTTTTCACCACCCCAATTGTTGCAAAAGTTCAGTTTGTTTATGGACTATTTCCCCTCTAGTGCCTCTTACATCTCACCAGGTCTTACTGATCTCATGCCATTCCCTCTTCTTTTCAAGCGTCAACCTTCGGAAACACCTGCTTCGTACGCCCTGTTTGGCCGTTATCCACTGCACCTGATATTTGCTTTACATCTGAAGGGATCCCCATCCAGACAACAAAAAATGCCTGTGATTTTACATTGGATTTCTTCCTCTGCGGATTCCCTTATTTAACTCAAAATATCCCACACACGCAGGATTGCTCACAGAATTGCACATCATAGCTCAATCACCTCAAACATGACGTTCGTCATGGGGCTATCCAGTAACCGAAGTATGTCAGTGCAATGATGGCACGGCACTGCCACGCGCAGTACGATAGCATAATCAGAACGGTTACCTTGCAGTTGAGGGTCTGTGAGCGCCATATTGTTCTCTATTTGCAGGCATGGCGTTTCTGACATTAGTATGATCCGTCGATCTCGAATATATGGTTGCGGCAGACATTTCTGGAATCTGTCAGCGTAGCTTTCATCTATTCTCATACAACTCCTCGTCAGTTACGCGATTGTCTTTTTCCAGTAGAATTCCCACCGGGTCGTCGAGCAACAGAAGCCCTTTGGTGTTATTGAGCGGACTAACTTTACTTTAGCATATTTAATTCTATGGGAGATTAGAATGACAGCCAAGCCAGCTCAACGCGATGCTTGGAGAGGCCCCAAAACAAACCACTCCGGCGCGTTGGAGTCATAAGGGATACATCCAAGGATTCCGCATTGGCAGAAAATAACTACCTGACATTTCGTCAATCACTTAACGAGGGAGAACTCTCTTCTACCCGGAAGGAAGTGATTGACTCACCAGGGTGAAAACATTCTGACCACTTATCAACCGGTAGCTTCAGGTCTATCAGTTTTGCTAGGATCCCGTGCAAGGTGATGAAACACGTTCTAAACCGGGCCATTTTGAACCAACCTACCACCAAAAATTTGATATCCCACAGCAACGGGGGTTATTCCAAAACCATTCTTGCATGAGACAACTGCCTTCATTTATGTGACAAATCGAGGGATGCGTATAAGTCATCGTAATTTTCTCTCCTCAAAATCACTTGAACGAGTCTTCAACTCCCACGGTTCCACGGTTCCAGTCTTGTGAAATCTAAGGCAAAACTCTACCTTTGGTTGAGAATTGCTTGTCAGGCAGAACATTTCGTTGGAAATCGGCTCAAACCACAATTTTTCTGCACTGGTTGCCATTAGGGTTTCCTAAAGCAACCCCCCATTTTTATCTACCTCACAGACCTTCCGGATGCATTTTCAATCCCACGTCTATTTTTCACGAACAGAACGGAGTCCTGGGCTTACTCTGCCAGCGCCCTGTAAATGGATGTCGATGCTGCAAGGCAGTTGACACCGGACTGGCACCCCGCTTCAAATGACGAAAGGTGCATCCGTAAGACACTCGGAGAACACTCAGCGAACGCTACTGTCATGCACGGGGAAATGGGTCAACAACACAATAAAAAGTTAGGTACCCAATAGGAATCCGGTCTCTGCGTCTTGTAAAACATGTCCTTCGAACTCCACCGCGAAAAACCGGCTCAAAAGGCAGTCGCTGTTATTTGAACAATTTGATGCACCTTTGCTAGTATTACTCGCATGGACTGGTCCCCTGCTCAAACCCACATGGTCCTTCAACTGAATCAATTTCGCCTGTTACACTATATCGACCTGGCTCTACCTCTGTCAATTCTATCATCTAAGATCCAGTCGCCACAAGAATGCTTACCCCCTGTCTGATCGTTACAAAGTTAGCATCCGTTACGTGGCTGTCCGGAAACCGAAGTATGTCGGTGCAATAGTTGTACGGCACTGCCATTCCCAGTGTGATGGCACTCCCGCAACTATTTTCTTCCTACCATTGACCGTCACCTCTCACCAATTCCAGCCTGTAACCACAAATTGGTACAAATTTTTCACCCGGCCCTAAACGCCACACACAGTCCTCATATATTCATTTGACATCTCTAACCCCGTGAGAGATGAAAAGTATACAGCCCCAATAACTCAACCAACATATGCGAAGCCGCTTCTGAAGACATAACACAGTAAGCTCCATATCGAACGCCCGCCAAAATTTCAGAAGGTAGATTAAGTAAAACAAATCGCGACAAAATGTGGGTCGATTATGGTGAGTTTTTGTTTGAGTATACCTACAACAACGTGCAGCTTTTTGGCTCCAGTTACTTACAGATGGTAGTCGCATTAAACATTCGCTCCAGTGCTGCGGCTTTAAAGAGTGCGTAATTTTTTTGTTTGAAGTAACTGTCTTCCTTGGTTCAATAGGCCAACTTGATGTTGGACCCTTCAGCGAATCCATGCTCCGACTGTAGTATACACTATCTGCCGTTGATTTATGTGCAAGTATTGGTGATCTACAACCTTGCTTACTGGGCTTCGGCTCATGAACTTTGTTTCTATTTTCTATCCACAGAAATTTTTTTAAACCCCAACCTTCGGAGAATCACTGTCCACTTGTGCTTCCACAGTGTGCATACTACATAATTGGCGGCCAAGCCAAGATGGTTGCCACACACTGATGGAGCTACCACAAAGACCGTGGCTCTTCAATGTGAATACAGGCCTCGGAGCTAACATTCTGCTAATTCACATAGGGCTGACGTAACCCCAGATACAGCAACCTCCACACAAGCTCACCAGCCTCAGGCACAACACCACCAGCACCGGCAGGTTCACGTAGGTCATGGTACACCGGGGACGGGGTTATTCAAAAAGGGGCAAGTATAGCATTCTGTGACTGCCATTTCGGTTGATTCATGTGTGAGTATTGGTGATCTAAAACCTTGCTTACTGGGCTTCGGCTCATGATATTTCTTTCTGTCTTCTATCCACAGAAATCATTTTAAACCCCTGTCTTCGGAGAATAGCTGTCGCCCTGGTGCCTCTCTAGCGTGCATATGCAAGCCCAATCACTTACGAATTGGGCTCTCGGCTTACGCAGCGCCTAATTGTGAGCGCTATGGTGGTTCTGGCATGCGTTTCCGTTTGACTCGGTGGTTGAATATCTTTGTCTTGAAAGCATTGTCCGGACATTGAATCCCTAACGCTGAAGTACGTTATCTGGCTCATCACGTTCCATTGGCTGCACTGGCTCTGTCAAGTGCCTCACGATCCGGTGGGCCGACTTCGCTCTTTTCGGGCACCCACGCATAGGGTTGAAAAGAGCTAGAGATATTCATGCACTGAAGAATGGGGGCCATTTTTAGGAAACCAAGCTGTGGCAGCAATTGCCGTCTTCCTCAAGGAGGACCCGGAATAGGGACACTTCTGTGTTGAGTGACATTCAGCGGGGTGCGCTGAATGGCGAGCATGCACCCAAGCTGTTGTCTTCATTACGTAGCTTCCCATCGTGTGTTGAGTGAGTATTTTCCCGTCACAAAGGTTCTGGAGCCGAGGGTTGTATTCAGGCACAGTAATGTAATATCTGCGTGCTGCTGTCAGGGGGAGAAGGTCCAGTGGTCAGAGCGCGAATTTACTCACCGGAATGTCCATGGTTCGAACCCTCTGCATCTGGACTTACCCTGTTTATCTAGTAACTTCGAATCTTGACAAATACACTCATTTGCATACCAGTTGGGTTTTCAAGGGAGGCTGACCTTAATCCCAGTAGAACCTCTAGCTTATGACGTTTTTCTTCAAACGAATGTGCTACACAAGTAGAACATGAGGTTGACGGAATCTCGGGGACTGTACCTGCTTGATGAGCCACAAGAAGGGCAAAACCGGTCGTGGATTGTCTAAGAGTGATCAGCAAACTTATGAGTAGTATGCTACGACTATACACTTTCAGTCGAAAGAATCAAGTGGAACGGCCTGAGAACATTTCCAGCATCATTTCGCATTCCTTTCTTCGGCCTTTCGGGTGTACCGAACTTCTTGGTCTGCACAAGCACAGATTTAACTGACGTCGTATGGTGCGTCTGTGTGAGTTATGGCTGCGGTCAGGAGAAATCTGTTTCGAGACCTCCAGCAAAACCACGGTCCCATCAGAGATCTGAAGTTTGGACAAGGCTAGCTGCGTCGTACATTAAACAGAAGCTCCGGGTCTGAGTAACGCTTTGGATATCCTTTCCCAGTAACCGTTAATACCTGACATTGAACCATCCGGCAGGCGTTCGAGGAACCGATACTGATAGGCCCGCTGGATTTCTGGATCCACCAGCTTCTCAGTGGCTAAGCGAGGCTTGTGCAATTTTCGTAGACCTGAAAAATGCAACGAACCTCAGCAGTGGACTGGTTCACGGTCCGAATCCACGCTGGTATTCCAGAAGGAGCAGTAGACTGTGATGAACCCTTGCCAACGGTAACTAACTGGATGTGGTTCATGTTGATTCGAGGCTAGTTTGTAAGGGGGACAACGTTGTCAAGCGAGTTCCACCGTTCCGAAAATTGGTAATGCAAAGGAACAATCTACGATCGGCACACTTCTGACGTAGACAATTTCCGTTGTCGGCGCGTCTCTTGCTAATCCAAGACGACCACCTAATCGGGGCTCGGCTGCGATTAGCCCACCCACCTGAGCATTTATGTTGCTAGCAACCACCGGAGCTTTTAGCCGTTGTACAGGAGCTTCTAGAGCGTCTTAGGAGCTGTCTTCAGCAGATTCAAAGCTGCAGTCACTTGGAGCGCAGGCAGACACAATAAACAAATTTCGATGAACCTCACTTTCTCAATCCCGCCATGAAGAAACGGTTTGTGTGCCTCGGCCACCCATTGGACTATACTGCGGGGTGTCCGCGCGACACTTGCAGGTTCTCTTATACCAGCTTGGTTAATGGTTGGTGGTCTGAAGAATAAGGTCTCCCGGTCCTCCAGGGTAGGGGTTGAAACATATTTGGCGGCTTGTTTTGTAACAACGATAATGTATTTGCATTTCCAGCTAAACACCGCTATTGTGTCGTTAGGCTTTTGGGCCAACTGCTTTGGGAGAGGACCCCAATCGCCCTCCTGTCCAGGTGTGGGCGCCCTGGCAATACCCCAGCACACGTGCAGTCATGAACCAAATATAATAATCGTTCGGCTGCAGCAGACTTTCGATGCCTAACTGCAATGCCACCAGAAGGGAGCACGAGGGCTGGGATACTGCTAGCTTGCCTAAGCCTAGGCAGTGGGAGTCGACATGCAGAGGTCGGGTCCTGTAATAACGGTACTTTTCTCGGTCTGAGCCTCCCAATCTAACTTTCACGTCATAACAACCACCAAAGGTGAACAAGGTATATTAACGCCAAAAAACGAAGTTAATAATAATAATGTTTATGCCCAACTTG